>JZKD02S1646265.1:934323-973223 GCA_000966675.3 Picea glauca | reverse complement strand
ATCTTTGGAAAACTAGGGGACTACACTGATGGATTCCTTCACATTGATGCAAATGATTTCCCATAGTTGGGCCCTGATAAGAATTTTATATTTAAATATTCTCTTATTCCATTCTTTTCAGACATTCCACATGAGAAAGACCAGAAAGGTTTCTGAGACTCCATTAAGGATTGGGATATTATATGGGTTTTCACTACATAATTCTATGGTTTCATCAATATTATGAATCGTTAAGTCTATTTTTCTAAATACGACCACACCAATATCCCAAAGTTGAGCCAGGAACTTGAAAGAACCAAGTAAGTGGTTGAGGGATTATCTTGTTTCCAAAAATAGGACACATCTTGATGGCCCCACAAATCCTCTACGGAGGAGGTGTTCCCATGTCAAGATCCTCCTGTTTTATAACAACCACAAAAACCAAAAATTTTAGGCCAGAGAGTAGCCGACCAAAATTTCCCCCATAATGGACGACTTTTGTTCTCCCCTAGATTTAACATAGACAAGTAGGATTATTTTACCCTAAAATTGTCATCCCCATTTCGACCCCAACAAATGATGTCTTCTCCTTCTCTATCCTCGAGATGGTGGTCTTGCAAGAGTTTCTAAGCTAGGTCTCTAGTGTACTCGTTACACTAAAATTTTCATTCCTCTAATGGATTCCAAATTCAGACAAAGAGGATCTAGTTTGAGTGATTGTTCTTCCAATAATGGTGCAACTTAACCTAGCAAGCACTCTCCATAGTCTAGAGAAGGTATTAAAGTTTTTCTTCAGTCCCCAGGACGAGAATTTTTTCCTATGCGTCTCCTCGAAATAAGGTTTTACATCCATTATGAATTTTCCAAAAACACTGTTTTTGGACCAAAAGGTGGTTACTCCAAGCATTATTCTAGATCAAAGAGCCTATCCTATCACTCTCTGCTCTAAGTAGATCGTGCTTAGGGATCCTGTGGATGCACTTACTCCTCCAAAGTTTCACCACCAAAGCTTTGTTAACAACCTGGGGATCACTGAGACCTATCCCTCCTCTTGACCTGGGTTTATAGAGGGTATCCTAAGCCACCAACGACCATTTCATTTATTTTGAGGCTCACCCCCCCAAATAAATTTACGTTGAAGAGATCTAATTTTCTTGATGAACTTCACAGGGGTGAATAAAACTAAAAAAGAGGTATAGAGGGATGGAGAAGAGGACATAATTGATCAAGAGGACATGACCAGGTAAAGAGAGAAAGTGGTGAATCCAACTACTGAGTTTAGCTTCCAGTTTGGCCATGATTTCCTCCCACAAAGGATTATGGAGAGGTTTGATGAGGAGGGGGGCTCCTAAATATTTAGTTGTAATGGAAGAGCATTGAAATCCTAGTAGAGTGGCCATATGACACTAAATTAACTATATAGTATTGAAGAAAAATACCTGGGATTTATCCTGGTTAATGACTGTGCCAAGGTGAGGTTAAATAAGTCCAATTTTTTTTTTTTAAATCTTATACTTCTTTCACCATGGGTAGCCCCATAAGAATATTATCATCCACTAACTATATATTAGACATATCCTCCTCTCTCTGATGGAGGGGGATTCCTTTTATGTCCCCTTTCCTTTTAGATCGGGCTAGGATACGAATCAGGCCTTCTGCCAAAATTATGAACATGAAGGGAGATAATGGATCTCCCTGACAAAGAACCCTGGAGACATTTAAGGTCTTGAAGGGGGAACCATTCACTAAGATGGAGAAGAAGGATGTGGAAATCAGGTTCAATAACCAGTCCACCCAGTCCCCTTCAAATCCAAAAGCAAGTAACATCTTCCTCAAGAAATCCCAATTCATCCTTTCATAGGCTTTAGACATATCCAATTTCATCATCATCCTTGCTTTCTTTGAAACCTTAAGGGAAAGAATAGCCTCATGGGATACTATAATCCCATCCAAGATCTGCCAGACTTCCATGAAACCTCCCTGCTCTTGAGAAATAATAAGCGGAATGACTGATTTAATCCTGGTTGCTATCAATTTTGAAATAATTTTATAAATGACATTGCATAAACAATGTTATATCCTTTAATATTAGGGATTAGTGTTATGAAATTTTCTTCTAATGCTTGCAGAATGGATCTAGAGAAACAATATTCTTCAACTAATTCTGATATATAATTACCAATAATTGGCGACCCAACTTGGAAAAAGTCAATGGTGAAGCTATCTAGGCCTGGGGATTTTCCTTGGGCCATGTTCTTGACAATATATTCTACTTCCTCTATGGAAGTTGGCCTCATCAAAATTTAGGACTGTTTCGGGGGAACTATCCTCGAGATGGCTTCTATTATTTTGGATATGCCCCCTTATATTTTAACCTTAGGTTTAGAAAGGAGGTCTCTATAATAATTCAGAGGCTCCTCCTCAATGTCCTCCTCTTTAAATTTGGTGCTCCCATCCTGCGATCTAATAGATACAATTCTATTTTTGTTCCTTGTTTGGATTATGGGGTTGTGGAAGAGCTTAGTGTTCTTGTCCCCCTCTCTAAGAAAATGGATCTTGGATTTTTTCTTCCATAATATATATCTTCCTTGTGATCTCTTGTCACAATACCTTCTATGATTTTATCCTCCCGAGAATTGAGATGTGAAAAGTAGTTCCCTTGAACACCTTGTTCTTGGATAACTTTCATTTCTTTTTCTAGTTTACTCTTCTCTTCGAAGATATTCTCGAAAACTTCTTTGTTCCACTTCTTGATGCACCGCCTAATGTGATTTATTCTTTGTTGGAACTTGAACATTTTTGTTCCGTGGAGATCTTTTGGGCCTTTCCACCAAGCTGATTAGTTGGGAGGAAAATATGGATGGTCAATCCAAAATTTCTCACATCGAAATGGGATAGGCCCTTTCTTCCATACCGGGGACAATTCTAGGAGGATGGGCCAATGATCCAAACGATGGTAGGGGTCACACCTACAAAGAGAACCTGTTTGGAATGAAATACTTCTTATGATATTAGAAACCTATCAAGGAAAAAACCAATCATGTGTTCATTTCCCCTTTTTTTATTTCAAGTAAAGAGACCATTCATGGTGGGTACGTCTACTAGGCAAAGGATTTATATAGGTTCTTTAAAATATACACTCTCAGGATCTAACCTCCGAATACCCCCATTTTTTTCTAAAGGAGACTTAATCATATTGAAATCCCCTCCTAGGATCCATAAACCTCTCTTTAGACTAGGAGGATTCAAACCATAAGAATTCGTGATGTATCCTTCCTCTCCTGAGCTTTTCACATTGAATTTTAGGGTGAGTAACCTATGCCTAGCATAGAAGTACTCCATTTACATGGATTCTAGGTCCTAGAGAGTAGCAAATCCTCATGAAGCACCTTCATCAAAAATATATCTAGATTCACATCCAGGCCATATTCTATGAGTAATTTTGTTAATGTTTCCATCATCACATTTGGTTTCTTGAAGCAAGACAATATCAACCTTCTCTAGTGAGATCCTTTTCTTTAGAATATTTTGTTTTGACATGGCATTCATACCTCTTATATTTCAGGATGTAATATTCAAGTTCAACACTTGGGTTGGGAGGGGAAATAGTTGTCCGGTAGACAAACCACTTGTCCTGAATCGACCATTAGGGCTCTTGCTTCTTCAATTTTTTGGCAGTATCATTTCCTTCCTTTCTTTTTTTCCTCTCCTTAGATATTATTTTGGGATTTAAAGGGATTAGTATTAATACCCAGGTTCCCTAACATAGCTACTCCCATACCTTGACTGGATCCTTCCCATTTTCCTTTCACCAAATTTCTCTGAAACGTCCTCAATTGGGAGATGGTGAGGTTTTTGATTTTATGGGCTCCATGGGTCTCCCTAAGGTCTAGTATATCCACTACAATTTCCTATAGTTCCATATCCTGGTGCATATCTGGATCATATTCCTCTTCTGAATATGAGGTAGATCCTTGGGTTTCCTTCATTACTACCTCTTTCTCTGGGGTTGCTTCATTCTCTGGATATATATCTATTTTTTGTCTCTTGGATAAATCTTCCCCTTCTTGTTTATTCTTCTTGGCCTTTTTCATCTATTTGTTTGGGTTTCCTTCCTCATAGGTTTCACTGGGTTATCCTTCCAGGATCTGGAAGCTATTGGTAGAGTTCTTAGCCGAGACAACTATGAGATGCTTAGGTTGACATCTTCCACCCTTCCTTTTACTCTAAATCTTGGTGAAGCCTTCCAGATCTGTTTACTCCTTAGATATATTGCCTTGAATAGGTGTTTTTAGTGGACAATCTCTGAAAACATGGCCATGTACATGGAATTTGCTACAACAAAATGGAATGTGATTGTAGTCGAGAGGTTGAATCTATTATTCATCCTGGTATGAGATTACTATTGACTCGGGTAGGGAATTTGAAATGTTCATATAAATACAAATTATAACATAGAAAAAATATATATCTTCCTTTGTAACATCATATATTTTGACGAAGGATCCAATCATGTTTCCTATGCCCTCCAGAATATCTGGCTCCCAGAACTCTCTAGGAAGGGAATACAACTTGATCCAGACTGGGGCTGTTGTGAATTCTTCCTTTTCTGGAGAAAACCTTTCTGTCCAGAATTGCATATGGAGGCCGACTGAGTTGAAGAAGTAGGGGCCCTCCTCAACCACTTTGTCTTATTCCCCCGAATACATGAAAATTATTGTGAAGAACCCTTTTGAACCCAACTATAGATCTATTTTCCCTTTAACCTTCCATCTCTGCTTTATCCAAAGTTGGAGGGATTTATTCGAGGACCATAACCCCATAAATTTCTTGATTAAGGCATGGTATCACATCCATTGAATGTAATTCCCTATCCCGTTCGAGGTTACCTCGTACTTAGAGTTTTCCATTATCTTAGATAAGCAACCATTTTGTAGCCAATTTTTCTAAATATGCAGGTTTGTCTCCTTCTCATCCTTTTTTTGGGTCTCTATCTGCCCATTGCAGACCCCACCCATGTCAACATCCTTTCCCATGATCTCGGGTATAACTTTGACTACTTATTTAAATGAATTACGGGTCACCTATGATGACATTTCTTCTACTAACTTTCCTATCCTAGGATATGACATCCCAAAAGATAGAACCCACCTGCGTTGAATTCAAAAACACCCTTCTTCCCCTATCAGGGAGCCCAAGCCTACTTGTGCGCACATAATCCTGGAACCTCCATTTTTCTCCCTTCTTCTCTACCTTGCAAAATATTTCTCAAATCATAACATCCATATGACATAATACAAGTGAATTATTGAGATGATGTACAATTCAAATTAAATTTCTCCTAGGTACACAATAATTCAAGGTCAGGGAGGGTGACTCGACTGGGGACTGACATACTCTTTCCCAACTATCTGATTTCCCACTAGGTTCTTTCACTTGTAGGAGGGATAGAATATAATATCAAACATTAGTTGAAGGTTAAATTTATCACAAATTTCATAGGAAAAACCATTAAAATAGCTGGGGAATCAAATCAAAATTTACAATGACTCACTTGGACACAATTTATTTTGGACATGATTTGTTTTCCTTCAATTTACAGTAAATTTCTTGCTAGTGGAAAAAAATTACAAAGTAATTACCTTATTTTATTGCATGCATACAACATCAACTTCCCCCTTTAAATAATATCCTTGAGCCCAAACATAGGCATCTTGTCATTGTGATATATGCTCCGTCTTTCATTACCTGGGTGTTTTAACAATGCTTGCCTTAACAAAAGAAGGAAGAGAGACACAAGTAGATTTTCTTGCTAGGGGGAGACATGAAGTTTCTCCATTGCATTCATACAACAATTGCACTCTCTAAACCAAGTTGTCCAACTAAGAATAATGGAGTGGGGTCGAGATCTCTACAAAGAGAAGAATAGAAAGAAATTAGTTTATGCATGATGATAGACATTGTGTTTTGGAGACAGTAGGTACTTTTTATTTTTCATGTGTTTCATATATCGATAAATTGGATTTCAACCTGGAGAAAAGGGTTCTCTACTCCAATGGTACCTATACCTCTATCCTTTCCTTTGTTGATGGATAAACTGTTTTTCCACCTTCTACTCCAACTGGATCATAATATGGAGGATCTAGTATAGGATATGAAACTACATGTGCATATGGTTATGTTACTAATTATTATTGAGATGCAGAGACATCCCTCCCACCACCCCAATTTAAGTTTTAATGGCCACTGATGAATAAGTTGAGAAACAATATCTACGGCAACAAATTCAAGATAGCAGAAGCGAGCACGCTAGTGCAACTTATTTAAAATTGTGGGCTTGAAAGGAGAAAGACATATGCCTTCTATCTATGATGCATGCCTACCATAGTATGATTCATTCCAGTTCCTAAGGCTTGGGTGGTTGAAATCAAGATGTAACAGAACCAACTTTACATGTATGATACCCCAGATCAAGAACTATAGCTGCAACTTCTCTAATCCTGAAGCATATGAGGTCCTCAGAGAACTCATAAACCACTATGTACCCAATGATGGCGATGTCTCTCCTACTTGCTTCTCCTTTGTCTTTTATCTTCTCCTACAACCATTTCTTAGTGTGACTATCATCGGTCACAAGCAGGTGGGTCAAGTATAGAGTGACTAGAAGATACCAGATGTTTCAAATCGCTAGCCACTTGGCCAGAGAAAACATCAAACTATTGTGCATCACCATAACCCACATATTCCTAGAATGTATTAAATGTTGATATAATTTCATATGGTGGTGTCTCGTTCATTGATTAACATGAGTAACAAAAACAATTATTTTTAATTAGTTATGTCCCCAAGAGTAAGGTCATGGAAAAACAATTGTACTTCAATATTCACTCAAGTAATTATCAGGGAGTGTTTACTACTCCTGAAGTAGAGCTTATGTGAATATCATGTTCTACTATTATTTGAAATTCTCTTTGGCATGGTATTAGGTTTTTTATTTCATTTAGGAATCATGATAAGTACTTTTTATCATTGTGATAATTTAGTCACTTTGACATGGAATTAGGTTTTGTCTTTCATTTAGGAATCACCTTACTTAAAGACCTCATAAAGTTATCCATTCTCGTTGCAGATTTATTTGGGTGTTGATGTTATAGTGAAATACTATATTATTTACTATGATTCTAATTGTTTTTATAGGGGATTTGGATAAGAATGATATGCATAACTGCAGTTCAAGCCAATGTACTCATTTTTTTACATGGCATACAAATTGGGATTAAGAGGTGCTTGGATATTACTATTGTTACTAGTGCATACAATCTTAAAGCCATGTTTACATTGATTTATTTTTACCTAGGGGTTTGTTGAAACTTGAATCCATTAGGACCGAAACGACAACCTCATGAGTATTTAAATCCCCCTTCATTTTTATAGAGGTGGTACTCCTCTTTAATTTAAGATTTTGTGGGACTCTAGGTCTTAAGAATATGGGACTTTACAGAAGTCCATCGTGGTAATCAAATAAATATAAATATTTCAAGAAAGATAAAAGGAAAATGTTTTCTTTTCTTTTTAAATAAATTTCCCAAGAAAGGACTAGGATCCACAGATTTCATACATTTAAAACAGATAAGACAAATTTCCTCACATCCATCATAGTTAAACTAAATATTTCTGATCACATTAAAATAAAATAAGATGATTTTCATGCATAAGAGAACTTTAACAGAGTGGACACCTAGGAAGCTCAAATAAAGATAATGATAGATCAATCTCAAATACTTTATACTCAAAACACAGAGTTACAAAGCACAATCAAAACTGATACCAAAATAACTCTCTCAAATTTTCTAAAAAATATATAGTCTCTTACATATTCTTTGAAATTTAAAATGTGTTTGTCCTAAGGACTTGGATTGGGGCTCCCCTGGACCATAAATACACAATAATTTGTAGAAGGAGGATGATTGGCAGTAAAAGAACATCAAGACTTGGAAAGAAGAAAAGAGAAGTTATCAGAATTTGGTTAAACCTTTCTAGTCAAAGAAGCGAAGTAACTGGATGAAGGAACTGATAAAGAAAGAAAGATGTGATCAACATAAACTTACTATGATGGTATCTCCTTTATTCACTTGCTTGTTGGTGTCCTTTTATTGTCTTCATTAATAGTTACAGGAGTCATCTCAACTATTTCTTGTCCCTCTTTGGTCAATTTATTGATTTCTTTCTTGAACCATTCTTCAATATAACTTTTCATTGGTGCCATGTTTATCTCATGCTGGATTTTGATATTGAATAGATCGCCCTCCAAGTCTCTCAAATCAAAATAAATTCCATGTAATTCTTCCTCAATTTCCTTATTCTTCACAGAGTAGTCCACTAGCCAATTGTCTATGTCGTCCTCATCATATTCAAGTATACCATAGAACTTTCAACCGACAACCCTTTAAAAATATCAACTTGTTCGTCAACTTGTTGTTTGGTTAGGAACCTTGAGTTGAGAATTAGTTTGGGGTATTGTACTTCGTTAGTACCTCCGTCTAGGTCTATTTCCATGAGTGTCTTGAATAGTTATTCCCTCTTTGATATAGCTTGGCTGCATGCTTGAAAAATATTATTCAAATTTTTTTATCTTTTCTTTTCGGTATGCGTTCAAATGTTTTATCCGACTTGGGGAGGGAAAATCCTCCTCTCTTATCCTTAGTTCTGTCATGTTAGAAACTTTGTTTCCAAAGGGTAGTACATAATCAAGGTAAAAAAATTCTTCTTTCTTTAGGTTATCTTGCAAATACTCATGGAAGGCATGCGCCCTCGAGCCAAAAGAAACAATGTTTTTAGAAACTTCCCATGCCTCTGTGATCAATGCCATTATTTTATTAATGTTTCTTTCTACATAGATCCTAGATGATGTAAGTAGGATTGAATATCCTTTCAATTTAATAGAAAGTGTGGTGGGTTTGACTATTGACAAAGGACTAGCCATAAGTGGAATATGCATTAAGGCGTCTTCCAGTTCCTTGATCATTTCTTTCAACTTTGTGTTTTTGGCTTCTAGACCACCAATGGAGTCATCCAAAGCATCCCCGGTTTCTCTGTCAATTTTATAAATATGGGAAGGCTACATATCTCTTAGTTCATAGCTCTCAACCTATGAACAATATTTTCCTTTCTTATTCTTCATATTCCCTATCAAAGATAGCTCTTTGGAAATAAAATGACTCTTCTTCATTGAAGGTCTCATTCTCAATGATCTCTAATGATGAATTTTGATGGGCCATATTCCCAGCTAATCAATTGTGGGAAAAAGTTTCTTGATATCCACCTTGAGCTCCATGTCTTCAAGGGAGAAGTTGTTAATGTCATTTTATATGCGGTGGTATTCTTCCTCTTGAACAACATTTTTCTCTTATTTCTCAGAGGAATATTGTGTGAGATCTCGATTTTTCTTGGAGGGGGATTCGTTTCTCCTTCGCCGCTTGAACTATTGTTGGTAAATTTCCTAGTTGGATGGCTCGTTGGAGTGTTTCTATGAGATGTGGTAGTTTAAGGAGTACCAACTGGAGACTAGGAACTCTTCTCACTGGGACCCTTTCCTTTCTGCTTGTAAAAATTATTAGTACCAAGTATTGTTTCCAAGTCGCCAACATTGTGAGCATGAGTGGCTAAGTTGTTATCTTTTTCTTCACTTAGAATAGTATGAATAAATGAATTACTCAATCTGACTACCAGCATATGTTCTACGAAAATTCTACTAGGGTCAAACCCCTTTATCTTTTCATCATATTTCAGATTCAGATTGTGGAAGTGGTTCGTAAATTCATCAATTTAGTTTATATTCCTGAATATAAAGTCTCCAATTTTCCAAGGCAAAGGCATGAATTGATTTTCCTGTTTCTCATGGAAAAATTGTAGCAAGAAATTATACCTCCTTGCCACTTCTGTAATAAACATTTTATCAGATGCATGGAATGGAAGAAAGATGGATTTTCCTTGGAATAGAAAATCCTGATAACATTGTGATTTTTCATCTCCTCTAATGTCCCCTTTTTATCCAAAAATTTATTTTCTTGGTCAGATGTCCTGGGGGTATATTTTTCAAACAATAGTCCCTTGAAAACCCCTTTTTATCCAAGAATTTATTTGCATGGTTGAATGTCCTGGGGGTATATTTTCCAAACAATAGTCCCTTGAAAAATGAAACAAAATCATTGTAAACTTAATAAAAATGCAAAGAAGCCTTGTGTCTCCACAATGCTTGATACAAGAAGGCAACAAGATAAATTTCACATTTCACCCTCTTACAAATAGAAAATTTTGGAAATTGAAAACAATATGCTATTGCAAAAACCAAATAAGAAGCCATGAAGAATTTCTTGTCTCTTTTGTACTGTGACAATTGCGAGGATAATTAAATGAAAATCATTTTTCCCCAATCGAATATAGCTTTCTCTTTAACTATAAAATATAAAATATAAAGAATCATGAAGGAAATGGTGGCAGTACTTTCTTGTCATGTCATCCTGGTAAACAACCAAGCGATTTCTGCACAGGGGTTTCTAAATGAGTCGACCTGAATCCTGGTAATGTCTTCTAGGATAGCTGCGGGATTCTCCAAGAACTCAAGCAAGACGTCCAGGCCATTGTCATGTATTTTCAAGAAATCCCTGCAATCCTCTCCTTTGAAGGTAAGTGTTGGCTCATGGAGCTTCAACATCTTACATAATACTTGTAGTGAAAGAGAGATGAGGGAATGGTATTGAAGTTGAATAATCCGCTAACTCGGTATGTATTTCTCAACACACCATGCAACTAGTTCCTTGCAGTCAAATACCTCAGGGACATACCCTACGCGAACAATTATAGATGTTCAGATCACTTCTTTTTGAGCAGAAGGAGATGAATAGTAAGAATACATTTTGGAACATTGAAAGTTCCGGTCTTCACGCCCAAAAATATTCAAAGTATCACCACAAAAATATTGTCGAGATGTTGCTTCCATAGGTTGATGAGTGTGTTCTTTTAACTAGATAATACTTCAAATGAATCCCTTGAGAGAGATAACAATAATATAACCTTTGGAAAATCATGTTTTAATGTAATTTAATGGAAAATATCCTCGATCCCTTTGCTTATTAATGATTATATTTACAGAACCTTCATGACGAGTTATTGGCATTTAACCATACTAAATGTGTATTGGGAAAAGCATGAATATGGCGTAGACGAATGAGAGAAATTTTGAATTTGGGAACTTTTGTGAACCTGCCAACCTGGAAACCTGCGAACCCATAGTTGCATATGATAAAAAATAGGCTAAGTGTTGCACAACGGTCGATCGGACTTGGATACACGAAAAATGAAATACTTCAAAGCTTGATACCCATGACAAGTTTGATGGTCATAATGTAGATCATGGGTCCTTGGGTGCAAAATGGATATCCCATAACTTGGAATATGAAAGCGTGAACCTGTGAACCCGCGGTTACAAAAATGGTTAAGTACATAGTAAAACGGTGGTCGGTTGGACTCATGATATGAGAATATGGATGGAGGTGAAGACTCGTGAGTCTACCAAACCGCCAACCTGTCAGTCTTGAAAAACGGCTAAGTATGGAAACTATAAAGGGAAAAGAGAATGGAGAAACAAAAAGGGGAATGGGGGTAGATATAAAAGAGGGAAAATAAATGGAAAACAAAGAAGTTGGAAAACATAAAGGGGAGGGAAATATCAGAAGCAGGAATTGATCTCAACAACTAGCTCTAACTATGGGATGATAACCCCCTATGGGTTGTCAAGAATCTAGAATCTTTATGACCAGGGATTTCCATCCATTAGGCTATGGAGTCAAAGGTAAGAATATACAAACTGAAAAATAAATTTATGTACAAAGAAAATTAGAATTTTTTAGGTGAAGATACCTTTCAAATGTTGCTCGTTGACAGGCAACATTAATATTTTACCCTTCATGGCTTGGAGCATATAGGAATTAAACCCCAGGATATTTTCGATGATGTATGGTCCAATCCATAGAACCTCGAATTTGGTGTGCATCGACGGGTTCTCCTTGGATTTGTTCCAGAGTAACACCAATTCTCGCTTTTGAAAATTCTTTATAGTTGCACTCTATTCAAAATATCTTTTGATACTTTGCTGTCTTTGAGCGGTTCTATTCAAGGCCTTACTTCGTTCTTCCTCCAATTTCAACAACTGGTTGATCCTGCTTTGTATAAGTGAACTATCTTCTGCATCTTCTGTATTAACCACGAAAGTCAAGGAATTGAGTTTGAGGTGAATTGGAACTTTCACTTCTTTCCCATAAACCAATGTATATGGGGACATCCTAGTGTTGTCCTTTGGAGTCATTCTTCTTGCCCACAACGCATCAGTTAATTTCAAATGTGAATTCCTTTGGTTCTTGTCAAAAATTTTCTTCAATATCTGAATGCATGTATTATTTTTGGATTCTTCAAGACCATTCACTTATGAATAATAGTTTGATGATTTCCCCATAACAATTCCATATTCTCCATAGAATTTTGTAAACTCTGAACCAATGCAAATCAAACCATTATCAATGATAAATTTATTTGGGACACCAAATCTTGACAAAATATTATCTTTGAGGAACTTAACTAATTCTTCAGAATCAACCTTCTTTAATGCCACTTCCTCTAGCCACTTTGTAAAATAATATGTAGCGGTTAGAATATACATCTGTCCCTTACTTGACCTTGTATTTATTGGCCCGACGACATCAAGTCCCCATTGAGAAAATGGTTGTTCTACAATTATGGGATGTAATGACGTCGCAAATCTCTTCATTTTCCCTAAAAAATGTTGGCATGACACACACTTCCTTATTGTGGCATATGAGTCTCTGAAAATTGATGGCCAATAAAATCCAACTCTTATTATCTTGTGGGCGGTGGTAGTAGGTGAAAAATTTCCACCACATATTCCTTCATGGAATTCTCTCATTAGTTCTTGGGCTTTGTTTTCATCAACACATCTTAGTAATATACCATCATAGTTCCTTCTGAACAGTATATCAAAAATCAACATATATTGATTTTCCTTCATCTTCAATGTTATTCGATCTTTAGGGTTCATGGTGACAGAAAAATTCCCGAACCTCAAGTAGAATACAATGTCTATGTACCATTTTGAATAAGCCAATGGTTATCCTAATGAAATTGAAATCATTCCATTTGTTAGCACTCCGTAAATCTGTTCAACTAATAAATAAACAACGAAGGTAATTTTTTCAACCAACTTTGAGACCCGAAACTAGCCTTTCGGATCTAGAGAGGGCTCTCTTGGGAGGCATGATCTCCGCTCAGGATATGGATTTTAAATCAATGGCTAGATTTAACACCTTCGATATAATGGATTCTATTTATATTGGTGCAAGAAAATAAGACTTTGGGCTATGGAGTCAATTTGAGGAAACAACACAAACAAATGACCCAGTGACTGAACTTGAGAGGATAAGGCTAAGAGAGAAACATTATTCAATGAAAAATAGTAATGTGTGGTGGGGGGAATATACATGAAGTAACTCAGAGCACTGCTGTGGGTGAATTCAGAGTTAAATTTTAGAAGAAAAACATTTTGTCTAAATGGCGCGAACAAGGGGCATTGCGCAGCAAATCCACAGGTTCGAAAATTTGTTTCGAATTAGACAGAAAAATATATGAATAAGATAACAGGAAGCACGTATGAAAAGAAAGGGAAAACAATACATCCAACTACTACAATTATAATCTTTTCATCAAAGTTACAAGACTTTTGCATTAAGTTTCGGTCGAACTCAAATTACATACAATAGCTACTGTCTATACCAATTTTGCCAACCAACCTAGATTACATCGAAAAGATGAAATATATAAACGAGGGCACCTCTTGGGATACCCTACTCTTCTAACTGCTATCTCTACAAAATAGGGAACTGATTGTTTTGCGTTACAAAACTCTTCGCATGAAGTTTTCAAAAAATAGATAAAAAAATACATCTGGCTACATCATGATCGTTGTAATCCGCCATGGGGATTCAGTTGTCGATCATGTATTTGGGTGGACAAGTGTTTGTCAGAGTCTTGTTTTCTGCCGTAACAGCTCTTATTTTCTGCCACACACTCATTTGCTGGGGGAAGTGTGTGTGACAAGTGGATGTAGATAGTCATGACCATTATGAAAATGGAAAAATGTCTTGGGCGACGTCTCCTTCAAAATTGTCAAGATTTGCCTTCTGTTTGAGAATACAGGAATGAAATCGGCTAATCTTGTTTCTTCTGCTCGCTCGTAAGAGTTGTACGGGCTATCTCTTCAGCCACTTCACATTCTCTAGAGTGTTTGGCATACCTTTCTTCTGACATCCACTGTGCTTAGCGCAATTGTACAATCGTATCCTGCGCCTCTCAGAGCTGTGTTTTGAGCCACATCACGTTCCCTTTGCGACCTTTTGCTGCTTATGCTTTTGTGATCTTTGTCACCATCTGTTGTATCAACTCCCTATTTTCTTGGTACATTTCAAGGATGGCTAGCTTCATCCTGTCAAAGGCTTTCTTCATCCTCTCTTGATGGAGCTGTGACTGATTATACACCTGTTCCCTTGCCTGTTGTGTGTGAATTAGCTGATTTATTCTCCTCTATGCATTGTTTGGCTCGGCCTCCTATTCTTGCAACAAATTTCTGATGGGTGGCCCCAGTGAGGTAGGGAATATTGAGTTTGCACCATAAATGATTTGAAAAGGAGACATTGATATGGACTTCTTGGTGGTAACCCGATCTTCCCACAGTGCATAGATAAGCTTTTTATGCCAAGATTTCTTATTGTCTTGTAGGATCCTTTTGATGATCCTGGTTAGGCTTTTATTCGAGGATTCTGCTAACCTGTTTCCTTGTGGATAGTATGCTATGGAATTCCCTAGGGTTATATTGTAATCCTGACAAAAATTTTCCATCCTCTTGGAATTGAATGCGACCATGTTGTTTGTTATGATCTTGATAGGGCATCCAAATCTCGACAAAATGTTTGTCTCCAGAAATTTGACGATGACTGCGTCGGTAGCCTGCTTCATGGGGATTGCTTCTATCCATATTGTAAAGTAGTCCATGGCTATGAGTATCCATTTGTGCTATGCGAAGGATGGATGATTTATTTCCCCTATGAAATCTATACCCCACTGCATGAAAGGTGCTTCGTATGAGATCGACTTTAGTGGAAGGGACTACATATTTCTTCTCCCGTCGAAAATATGACATTCGTGGAAGCTGGAGACCTCTTTGTACACATCAACGAACATTGTAGGCAAATAGTAACCTTCCCTCAGGATTTTTTGCATGGTAGTTTTCCAGTAGTGGTGTCCTCCGCAATCACCTTTGTGAAATTATTGTATGGCCCGCTTCGCATCATTTTCTAGAAAACAACTCAACAATATTCCCCCAGGGTCTTTCCAGTAGAGTGAGTTGTCCAGGATGCATAACTTAACCGCTTTAAGATTGAGAAATCTAGCCTTAGTCTTACTTATTCCTAGAGGGGCCTGGAGATTCTCCAACACATAGATGATGTCTTCATACCACGGTGAAACGATGAACTATTGAGACACTTGTGAAGTCATTTCTTCTTGAGGACATTCTGACAGATCAACAATGAAATTCATTCCTACAATGTCGCAGTCCGACTGCACCATTAACTTCATAAGGTCCTGACCCTTGATCAATTTCGTAGGCTTTATCTCAAGATCATATTCCAGCATGGCTGCTATCCACTTGCCTCTTCTCGCTTCAGGGTCAGGTTGAGTCAGGATATCCTTTACTGAGTTGTTGGGAACATAAGAAATGACATGGGAGTGCAATATGTATGTCCTGAACTCCTTTAGGGATTTAATTAAGGCATATGCCTATTTTTCCATAATGTCATACCTTAGTGGAGCATCCCTCAATGTCCTACTGAAATAGGCTATAGGTTTCTTAAAGTTCTGCTCGTCTTTCTGCAACAACACGCTGGCAATAGTGTGCTTTGAGGCGAATGAAAACATGATGAAATCTTTTGTAAAGTAAAGACTGGCTATTACAAGAGATTTATTCAGTGCCACCTTGATATCTTCAAAATATTTCTTAGCCTCTGAGTTCCACTTGATCTCGTTTCCCTTCCTCAGCATGCAGGTTATGTGATTTATAATTTCTTCTAGGTTCAAGCTAAATCTCCTCAAGAAGTTTACTTTTCTCAGGAAGGATTGCACTTGTTTTTTACTATGCGGAGTGTCAATCTTCAGGATTCCTTCAACCCTGCTGGGGTCTATCTTAATTCCCTCCTTAGAGATAATGTGTCCCAATAGCTTTCCTTCTTCCACCTCGAAATGTGATTTATTTGGATTTAGAGATATGCCAAACTTCCTACACTTTTGGAAAACTTTCTTCAGATGCTCGAGGTGTTGTTCTTCGGAGGTGGAGTACACTGTGATGTCATCTAGATAGATCACAATTAACTTGTCCTTTTCATCGGAAAATGCCATGTCCATTCCCTCTGGAAAGTGGCTCCAACGTTCATCAGGCCGAAATGCATCTTGGCATACATGAACATTCCCCATGGAGTTGTGAAAGTTGTTTTCTCTCTGTTGTCTGGGTGGACCATGATCTGATTATACCCTGAAAAACCGTCTAGCATGGACATCTTTTGGGACCCCACCACCTTTTGCAGGATATAGTCCATTTTAGGAAGGGGGTAGTGATTCTTGAGGGACACTTTGTTTAAATTTCAAAAGTCTACACATAGTCTTATCTCGCCTCTCTTCTTTATTACACACACCAAATTAGCTACCCATTTCGAGAACTGCAAAGAAACGATGATCTTAGTGTTGAAAATATTCTTTACCTCTTTTTCAATCAACGACAGTAATAGGGGATTTATCCATCTTAGCATCTGTTTGAAAGGTTTTTGATCTTCTTTGAGAGGGATAAGATACTGGATTACTTTAGTGTCATACACCTTCAAATCATCATAGCTCCATGCGAAAACATCTGAGAAATCCTTCATGAGCTTGACATAGTCTCATTTGACCTCTGGATTGAGCGTTTTTGATAATTTGATCATTTTTGGGTTCTCCTCAGTCTCGATGTTGCAATATTCCATTTCCTCTTCGCTTGCAGTGATCTTGGGATTTTTAGCCACGTCATTTTCGTCAAACAACTTTTCTAGCGACACTAACCCCTTCAGAATGATGTTATTTTTCAATTGTATTATGTCCCTTCCCGCTATCTGGTTCTGGAAAGGATCGTCATTACTGTGCACATCCGTGCTCCCATCTCCATTGCAACAACAATCATCATCGATGTTTATGTTAGCGAACTCGTTGCTCATCTAAAGAAATCTTTCTACTTGCTTGTCATCCTCAAACACCTGCCAGCATTTGATATTATTAGGCACTGCCAACCTGTGTTTGACTTCAATATCGTATTTTTTATTTGGGAAGATGGGGATTTTAAAAAATGAGGCCGAGGTGGACAACACATCGACGATCCTATTTTTCTCTCGTGGGATAGCAAATAGGTCATACTCTGAAAATTCCTCGAGGAGGTCCAGCGCCATGTTTCTGTACGCCCTCAGCCTAGGGTGATTCTTCTGATATACACCTTTAACTTGGTTTATGACTATTTCGGATTCCCCCCGCACTGCTATCCTCTTTGCACCTAATTCTTTCAACACCTTTAGGCCCAGAATCAGTGCCCCATACTCGACCATGTTGTTTATGCATTTGAATGCGAGATTGTACGAGCACAAATTTGTTTCCATTTCAGGGGGGATTACCATACGCCAGCCCCAACCCCTTCTTTGCTAACAACACCATCAAAAATCATGTTCCACATCCTGTTTTCCACGCAGTCTTTTGGTTCGGTGCACTCTGCTACTTTCTATGCAGTTTCCTCATCGCATGTCATGATGGATGTCGGTTCTTCTTCCTCAAAACTCAAGTCATTGTAGAATATAGAAGAACTAACCTCAATGTCGATGGAGTATATGGGATGGTTATTTGGCTCCGTTTTATTGCTCACCATGTATTTCAGCAACACTTCTCTATACAATCGTATGTCCTGGCCAAAGATAGGGATGGTGGCATATGTCATATCCATTTGCAGGGTCCCCTTTAACTTCACAACCCATGATCTGGACATAAGCATGCCAAACTTAGGAGGTATGCTTGCCACGACCACGTCCATAACCATGTTCTTCGAAGGGATTTTGGCCAATGACACGACCAAGTCTTTGATGAGACCCAAGCACTTGACATTCCTGGAATCAAAGGAAAAAAGGTCCTTGTAGGGCCTAGAGATATCCAAACCCAATTCATCCATGATCACCTTTGGCATGAGGTTGTGCGACGCACCAGAATCCAGCATGGAATTATGTAGGGTCATGTCATGAACCTTTAGACTAATGTAGAATGAAGTCACATCCTCAGTATCACTTGTCTCCTCAATGCACAGACCAAACAAAATAGCAGGGTGATCGTCTTGGACATTCAAAGTATCAGGGGACCCTCCCATTTTCATCATTTTAATAATTTTTTCCCATTAATCACCCTTTCTGATAAGCTCGTTGAATGGGACATAGATTTTTATTTTATCCATTTCATGCTCAAAATTAAAAGGAGGACAAAATTTCTCTACCTCTTTTCCACCCACTTCTCGTCTTGTTTCTAGAGTCTTCTCCTGGGCCTCCTCCTTTGACTTTTCCTTCTCCATCGCATCCTTGGTCATGCTGTCTAGCCTCGGTCAAACTGTAGAAGGGGTGTATGCCAGAGGTTTCCTTATGGGATTAGTCTACTGAGGCTCAGTGGACGCTTCCTTGCTCATGAGGTTATATTTCCTCTGGAACTGCATGATGGCATTCTGATAACCCTTTATGAACTCTTTCATCTCCCAGGACAACGCATCATCAGTTTCCCCAATCCATGCATCATCTATCTCCAACATAACATCTTTGTTTCTGCTCATGTACTGATCATGTTCTCTCTTTTTCAAAAACACGCTCGAATTCTTGTCATCGCAACAATGCATTTCGTCCTTGAACATATGATCGAAGTCTTCATCCGCGTAGTTGTTTTGGAATTGAGGTCTTGTCTGCTAGTCGCCTTGATATATTTTCTCCCTCTTCTCCCTATGTCTAATATAAGGAACTTGGCCCCTCCTGAGGTTTTTATTTCTGGGCTGGGGTTCCTGCTGTTCCCGGGCAGCGGGTCTGTTTCCCTCATACATTCTCTCCATTAGCTTCTCCATGGTTCTCATCATTAAGTCAAATTTGTCATCTGTGGATCTTGACGTTGATGGCTATGCATCTCCTTGGGGCCTCTTATTTCCTCTATTGAATATATGTTTGATATTCCCCGACGCCGTCATGTTTACCTCGACTTCAATCACATTTCTCATTATCACGTCTAGACTCACTGATCTTCTTTCTCTCAACAACAAGGCGAAATCGTTGTCGAAGAAGTCGGCATATCAGAACTACATAGCCTCGTGAAGTGGTTGGACTTCTATAGGAATTGAGTTATAAACCTTCATGAAACAGGATGAGAATTGTTGCACCATCTCTTCCGACGCCTTCTTCATATTATTGTATTGTGTTAACAACTGCAAAGGGTTCTTCATGTCTCCCCATCTGGTAATGAAGTCTGTTGTGAGTGCGACGAAGTCTTGAATAGTCACCAATTGTAGGGATTTAAACCACTTCCTCACCTCCCCCACAAAAATATACGCGTACAACCTCATTTTCGTGTCTGCATAGTCTACCTCTTCTAGGTTGATGAAATCATTGAACCAATCTAGATGCTTCTGGGCTGAAACGTTCCCTTCAACATCATAGAGATTAATTCTCTGGCTGTAATTTTGGGGCAAGTCATGTAGTTGGGCAAGCAGAATGAGGGGGGTGAATCTGGTGGCCATGGCTCTAGGAGGGCTCAAGATTTGAGGGGTATTATTAGATATTAGGGCTTGGAATCGCTTCTGGTCGAAAACTATCTCATCCAAGCTGGTTTTCGACATAGAACTGAAAAGGTTTTGCTCAAATAATTTTTCAAACTCAATGTTGTCAATGCTCTGTGCACCATCTTTGGGTAGGGACATGCTTCTGTCTAGATAATAGAATGGATCCGACACTTGCTCTCTAGTCCTGTGTAAAATTTTCTCTAGGTCATACACAGGCTCTGTAGGGGTTAGGTCAAGATTTTCTCTGGTATAGATCGTCTTTGTAGCCAGGGTTCCTGAATTGTGCTACTTGGGGATACTGTTTATTTTGAATGGAGTCACCAAGGTAAAGGTTTTCAGCCAGTACATGTGTTTGTCCCTCTGTTACCCTCAGGGGTCAAACTACAACATTAGTCATTCTCCTAGGGAAAATCTATTCAATTTCATCCCCGAAAAAGATGCCAGAATGTTAGCACTCCATAAATTTGTTCGACTGATAAACAGATGACGAAGGTAACCTTTTTCAACCAACTTCGAGACCCAAAACTAGCCTTTCAGATCTGGAGAGGGTTCTCTCGGGAGACACGATCTCTACACAAGATGTGACTTTTAAAGTAGTGGCTAGATTTAACACCTTTGATATAATGGGTTCTGGTTATATTGGCGCAAGAAAATAAGACTTTGGGCTATGAAGTCAATTCAAGGAAACAACATAAACAAATGACTTGGTGACTGAACTTGAGAGGATAAGGCTAAGTGAGCAACAATCTTCAGTGAAAAATAGTAATGTGTGGTGGGGAGAATATACAGGAAGTAACTCGGAGCACTGCTGCGGGTGAATTCAGAGTTAACTTTTAGAAGAAAAATGTTTTGTCTAAATGGTGCGAACAAGGGGCACTGCGCAGCGAATCCATAGGTTCAAAAATTTGTTCTGAATTAGACAGAAAAAAGATATTAATAAAGATAACAGGAAGCACGTACACAAAGAAAGGGAAAACAATACATCCAATTGCTACAATTAGAATCTTTTCATCAAAGTTACAGGACTTTTGCATTAAGTTTTGGTCAAAAGCAAATTACATACAATAACTATTGTCTATACCAATTTTTCAACCAGCCTAGCTTACATCGAAAATATCAAATATATAAATGAGGGTGCTTCTTGGGATACCCTACTCTTCTAACTACTATCTCTACAAACTAGCGAACTGACTGTTCTGCGTTACAAAACTCTTTGTATGACATTTTCCAAAAATAGAAAATAAATACATTTGGCTACATCATGATTGTTGTAATCCGCCATGGGGATTCGGTTATCGATTAGGTATCTAGGTGGACAAGTGTTTGTCGGAGTCCTGCTGTCTACCGTAATGGATTTGATTTTCCGCCGCACACTCATTTGCTGGGGGAAGTGTGTGTGGCAAGTGGCTGTAGACTGTCACGGCCGTTATGAAAATGGAAAAATGTCTTGGGCAACATCTCCTTCAAAATTTTCAAGATTTTCCTTCTATTTGCGAATATAGAAACAAACTTGGCGAATCTTGTTTCTTCTGCTCATTGGTGAGAGCTGCATGGGCTATCTCTTTGGTTGCTTCACATTCTCTTGAGTGTTTGACATACCTTTCTTTCGACAACCGCTCTGCTTCATGCAACTGTACAATCGTATCCTGTGCCTCTTGGAGCTGTCTTTTGAGCCATGTTACGTTCCCTTCATGACCTTGTGTTGTTGATGCTTCCATGATCTTTGTTGCTAGCTGCTATCTCAGCTCCTTGTTTTCTTGGTATAGTTCGACAATGGATAGCTTCGCTTGATTCAGATGCTAAGTTGTCTCTTGATCATTTGAACCCTCAGAATTCATCCTCCTCGTTCTACTCCCACTTTCATGGCTGGTGCCTTCCAGAGGATCTAGGCAGATGGCACGCATAAGTAATTGTTCAGTGATCGGTCGTGTGCGTGGCTCATCCGAGATTCGAGTTTCCCCAACTTCCTTTTTCTTCCTTGGTCTTCTCCTTCTCTGAGGTATCTGTTGTTAGGGTAATGGGGCTTCTACTATCCTTCCTTCCTGAGCATTTCCTTCCACTCCAAGTTCTGCACAGTGTGATGTCGCCGTTCCCGTGGGTAAAGGAAAAATCCCTTTTTTTTTATCTTTGGGGATGCCTGTTGTGAATGAGAATGAATCCCAATCACTATGGGGCTCAGGGTCTGGTGATCTTGCCACTACATGTACCATTTTTCATGTTCTGAGAGTTCACCATGATGTGACTGGTATGTGTCTTGCAGGCAGTATATCGGGCGGATGCTCAAAATGAAGAAATCGATCGACTTGGGACTACGAGAAAACTTAAAGACACAACCTGAATCTGATTTCATGAACAAAATGGGTGTAGAAACTCTAGGATTTATAATGGATTAGACAGAAGGAAGAATCGTGCCAAAGAACACTGAAGTCATGGCGACTAGATGTTGCGAATCGAACCACAACCATAACACATCCCTACGTGTAAGGTACAGGTGATAAGGTTTGGACGGCATATGTGATGCAAACGCTGCGATTTTTCATTCCTTCAACCTTCATGATGAAATGATAATAGCCACAACAATTACTGAAATGACTTTCATTAACTGCTTGACTCGACTTGGGACACGTAGAGGCTAACTTTTGACAGGACCTAACTCTCTAGGAATGACATGCCCATACTATTTATGTATGTTTCGAATCTGACAACCATTCCCATTTCCAAGGGCCAACCGACCACTTACTGACTCTGACCCCTTCATTGTTACGTACCTAACTTCACATGTTTGGACACATGGGTCACAACTCGACTAAAAATCGACTTTAAATGGAAAGAAAAATGGTGGCCCTAACACCATCCACATAATCACTATTTGTGATGAGCTTACATAAACCTTGTCCTTTGACATCCTTTAAAGGCTTGATTTCAATATCATATTCTTAGATCTTTGTGAGCCAGTTAGCCCATTTTACCTCTCGCAATTGTTGATTCAAAAGCATCTTTGCTAGCAAGGATGGAACATAAGCAATGACATGGGAATTTAGTATGTATGTCCGAAAGTGCACCACTACTTTCACAAGAGCTAGGGCTTGATTTTCCAACTCTAAATACCTTAATTCATAATCATGAAGGATTTTTCTCACGAAACTAATTGGGATTTCTTGACCCTTGGTATTCCTTTGAGTAAGAACAAATGCAACAACTGTTTCTATAGTGAATGAATAGATGATGAAATCCCTTTGAAAATATGGACTAATGAGGACTGGAGCTGTGGTAATTTCTCTTTTGATATTATTGAAATCTTCTTGAGTATATTTTGTCCATTCAAACCTATGATCCTTTTTCAACAATAAATTGATCAGCTTCACAATACTTGCATAGTCAGGAACAAACCTTCGCACAAAATTGATCTTGCCGAAAAATGATTGAAATCCTTTCTTAGATGATGGGGGGTTGAGTTTATTTATTTCTTTAACTCTTTTTGGATCTATATAAATCCCTTCCTTGTGCACTATATGACCCAATAGTTTTCCTTGAGTTACAACGAATAAAAATTTCTTTGGATTTAGAGAGACACCATATAATATTCATCTTTCAAAAACTTTTCTCAAGTGATGGATATGATCACCCGTTGTTTTTGAATGCACTGTCAAGTCATATTGCCATGAATTTTCCTATATAACCACTAAATGCATGATCCATGGCCCTTTGAAATGTGGCTCCATCATTATTAAAACCAAATTGAACCCTAGCGTATGCATATGTATCAAAGGAATGATATGTTGAAATATTGTTTTATCATAAGCTTTCAAATCATCATAGGTCCATGCGAACACATCAAGATATTATTTAAACAATGCAACATATTGATCAACTTCCTCAATGGTGCAATCAATTCCCAAATTGACATATTTTGGGGAACTGTCAGTCCCAATATTGACCTTTCTTGTTTCTTGCACCTTTCATAGTGAAATTTATTCTAGGAGACTCTTTGCATGATCATATTTCAGAAAAAGAGACTCAAATTGAATGCAATGTTTCAGGTTAAGAGACATGTGATTATCTTCATCATCATCATCATTCAATTTTTTTTTTCCAATTGTTCATCATTCTCAAACACTTGCAAATATTCCAGGTTATCAGGTACAGAAGGTTGGAATACTCTTTCTACTTGAAAATATGTTTTTCTTTGTACATCATCTAGGTTTGACAATGAGGCCACCAGAGCCAATGAATTTGCCTTCTGATTCTTGTCCCTTGGAATGAAATAAATGTTGAAAGAACTGAAACATTCCATCAATTGGTTAACTCTTTTGAAATATAACTTGAGTCTTTCCTTCTTGATTTTATACCTTTGGATGATATGATTAATCACCAACTCAGAGTCGCCAGTCACAATTAGATGTTCTATCCTCATTTATTGTGCAAGAATAATCCCCTGAATCAAAGCTTCATATTCTGCCTCATTATTAGTACATGCAAATTCAAGTCTAATAGCATGTGGATGCATAATATTTTTTGGACTTACAAGGACAATTCCAACTCCACTCTCGAAGCTTTAACAAGCTCCATCGAATGACATCCTCCATTAACCTTCAAACATATACTCTTGATTCTCCATGTCTTGCACTTGATCTAGGCTTTCACTATGTTCCATGTCTAGGATAGCATAATTTCCAATCTCGACGTCTATATAATCTTCCATTAAATCATTATCTTTCTTTTTGAAAGAGAAGGGTTTCCTAGGTTCACTAGGCACCTTAATCATTGCTCCTTCTTTTCTTGGAAGCATTGTGCAACTTCCATCATTCATTATGTATCCCCCGATTATGGATGAAAAATATATTCCTAGCACAAATCCATATGCTAGAGGAAGGTATACCACAATAATATTGAAAACTGTAATAATATGGGGGGGTCGCCGTGATCCAAGCATAAAAATCCTCAGATTCTCCATAAATAGACACTTTTCTAGAATCAATTGCATATATACTTTCACCAATATCGTAATATTTGGTACAACTCATTCCCAATGCCTCCATGACAGCCAATGGCATGATATTATTTCTCGCGCTAGTGTCAACTAAACAATTATGCAGTGCAACATCATGATTTTCAATTGAAATGTAAAAGGGAGGAATTTTACCTCTCAGCTTGGCAGTTGACTGGTTCTAGATTTGTTTCAAACTGGTAACAACAATTTCTGCTTTTTCATACAGATCATCCACAATATCAAAATGTTTTACCTTTGTTGGGGAATCTTTACCACTTCTATAAAACAAAGAGTTATCCTTACTTTTCTTAAGTCCTCTACAACACTGTATGTCATCTGACTAGAGTTAGACATCAGGTGTTCCTTCTTATTTCCAATGCTATCCATCATTTTCTCATTTTCTCTTTTCTCTTTCATTTTTTCTTTATCTTTTTGGTGTTCTTTTTTAGAATCAGTCTTATTCTTGGATCTATTTACAAATCCTCTTATCTGGGTGACATTTTCATGCTAGTTAAGGTCTTTGTCACCTTCTTTAAATATATACATGGATGTCTCACATCCATCCATATGTACAGTTTCTTAACTTTCATCAGGTGAATAAAAACTCTCTTTCTCAACCATTTTATCATCATATACACCATCCATAACATTTGCATTGGGAGTAGGCTGCTTGGGAACCCTTGGTCTTTGCGGATTATCCATATCTTCAAACCTCACACTATTTTCTTGGGGAGGGTTCCTTCTTTGCTCTGGGACCAACATTCTTGGATTTTCCACATAATTACCCCCTCTTTTTAGTCTGGTTATCTCGTTCTACATTTGCTTGATAGTTCTATTCATTTGTGCAATTCCGATTATTTGCTTAGTTTCTTGTGCCACCACAGGGTCTACCTTCACATATGGTATGGTTCCCTTGAAAAATCCTCCAATTGTTTGATTTTGATTCGATCATGGATTGGATTCTTCTTTCTTTCTTGAAATGGAGGCTTCTTCATTATCAATACTTAAGCCTCCCAGTTTTGTTTATACTTTTCCCATTACAATGTCGGGGTCGACACTTGTTTCAATCATATATCCATGGATTTAGTCACTGCTTCCTTGAAAGTATCCATTTGGGATGTTCTGATAGAACATTTCATATTCGGGGGCATTGCATTCTTATAAAAACCGAGTACGAATGGGTCATTTAGTCTTTTATCTTTTGGAATCTTACTCAAGGTTTTATTGAACCTAAGATTAAAATATTGTATTCATTCATTCTTCCTCAAACCAATCTGGGTGAAATCGGTGAGAAGGGTATGATAATCAATTGGAGGGGTGAACATATCTAGGAACATGGCTTCGAGGTCATTAAATGAGTGAATTGATCTACTGGGTAATGTCATATACCATTCATATTCTCTTCCTGATAAGGTTTTCAGAAATAACCTTACCATGACATCGTCATACTCAACACGGTGGAAATCACAAACATCAAGAAATAAGTGAAGGTGTCTCTTTGCATTGATTTCCCTGTCTCCAGAAATTTCCTTTAAGGTACCCTTAGGGAGAACAAGGAGGTCATGTTTCTTTCCTAGAATATTTAAAGGGGAATCTCTTATTCTTCTTCGATTTTCTTGATTTCTTGCAGGATCTCTTTGTTATAGGAAAATATCCCTGGGGACAGGTGAATTCCATCTTGGATCCTCGATCCCTATGAACAAGAAAGAAAAGTGCTAACTTTGATCACTGAAATTCCTTTAAACCTAGCTTAGCTAATCTATAGAGAAGAGGAAGAAGATATGAGTAAATTTTTATGATGTTTGTCCTTTCCCATTCCAAGTTGAGTTTTGATCCCTGAGCTGTTCAACAAGTCCTGTAATCCAATAAACAACAAAGAAAAAATCAACTTCCTATTCTACCATGATTAGTTCAAAACTAGATCTATCCATCAAAGACAAGTTCATGCCAAGCACATGTATCCATCAAAGATAAGTTCATGCCAAGCACATGCATCAAGGCAACATATTTGTACTCTTCGTCAAATGACATATCCTTCTCTTAACTAGTCTTTGAGGATGTCTCAAGTCTTCCTGTGATGTCGTTCGAGATACGACATAGGAAAGATGAAAGTATGATATTTGTGACACTAGAGACATTTGTGTCCAAAGTGCGATACTTGCGACACTTGTAATGACGACAATGGGTCATTATTGAAGTGAGTAATTTTGGTGTGTAACAGATTTCCCACCAAAGTGTGAAGTTATAAGACGAAAACTAATGAATGAAGTACTTTGTAGAATTTTTCGAGCGAGGGTATGGACTCAAAGAACCTAGTAGAACTTGCATACAACCATCAGACAAACATCATGATATGTTTCAAACCTAAGGTAGGCATACCTATGCTTGAGTGATAAAGACTTTCAAGGTATGGCCGCCATACGATACACTGCGAATCCATAATTATATTAATAAAAAGGTATAACCACCAAAGATACAATGTGGATCTATACTTCCATGACATGAACTGATTGTAGCCATGAAAAATACACAGTGGATCTATGAGATGAAAATACATAGCCATATACCAATACAAATTGGATCTATGTGACAGTATATATATCAATATTCTAAAAAAAAAAATTCGTCGCAGCCTGGGCAAAGTATATATCAGAGTGATCACTCAACCCAGGGTCTTCTTACCGATCCCAATGCAGTATGAATCTAATCATGTGAATAGATTTCCTGATGTTGAACATGGTAGAAACCACTTGATTACCGGTCAATGAGGTAAATCGTTAACAAGTGAGAGGGAAATAACCATTGATGTCAATGATTCCCAAGGTACCCTAGTACATTCCAACGAATGTGAATAAATGAGCTGAAGTCAAACATTCGTGGAATCATACAATCAAAGGTCAATGATGTAAATATACTTTCGAAAGTGAGGAGGCCTGCCATTGAGGCATGCAGGTCCCAAGGTACTAACTGGTTTCTAGGTCTAGTTCCCGGATAATGTGTTGAAGTCGACAGGAACAGACTCGTCGAAGGAGGACCTTGAAGTATCCCCCATCAACGACACAAAATTGACATAGTATAAGGTGGTGAATCATATTAGAATGGACTGACACAAGTGTTGAAACAAGAAATTTGTGATGGTTGAATCTCGAGGCAGATACTTCCCTTGAACACTGAGGCACAACAACAAAAAAATGACATGGACCAAAACATGATGATGCAGTGGATACTGTGAATTTCGTTGGGTTACCCAAAGGATTAAATAAAATCATAGAATTAGATCAATGCAAAGGTTCAATGGATTAAAATGTATGCAAAGACAAAGTGTTGTGTTCAAGGGAGACCGTAAGAGTGACCTGCGATGTTTTCAAAAACTGCTTGGCTTTCTTCCTTCAAAATTCCCCCCCATCCAGATATAAAGTACCTCTTTTTAATTTAATGATATCGAGGAGGATAACACATGATCGATATAAATCACCTTCGGTAAGTCCCTCTTGATTTGTTTAATGAACTGGAAGAAGTAATGGTTCAGTCCCATATGGGCCCTTCAATGTATGATTTTTTTAACGAGTCCAGAGAAGGTAAACTCGGTGATTTTTCATGTTTAGAGAGTTTGAAAAGAACTTAAAGATGACTCCAGGGTTGTCCTTTTTCATAATGTTAGTCTCGTGAGGCCAAAAAAGAGATAAATTATCACTCAAAAGACACCCTTTCAAACCTTTTAACGAGTGGGAAAGGAAGCAAGATCACTCGACAATATTTTCATGTTTAGAGAGTCTGAAAAGAGCTTAAAGGAGACTCCAAGGGGTTCCTTTTTCATATAACATTTACGAGTCCGAAATAGTGATAAAAGTCTACTCGGTTACATTCTCATGTATTTTCGAGCGTGAGAAAGAACAAAGACTAAGCTCGGTATTGGTTTCATTTTTACACAAGCTTGAAACAAAATTAAATGTATGCTTGTAAATTCCCAACGTAATTTCCAAAGGTAGGGATACCCATGGAAAGTTGGTACTCTTCCCCCAGCTTGAAAATATAGTGGCTTAACTCCAGAATGATAATCAAAGGTTGGAGACATTCCCCCCAAGCTTCAATTCATTCATTGACTTTGAGGTTGTCACCAATTTCAGTACTAGATGGAGAAAAATGATAGAGGTGGATGAAATGAAGGTTCAAATACGAGGCCTAACGAAAGAATCAAATTGGCAGGAGAGGTGACTGTTTCATTTTTTAATGACCTTGACACAGGAAAAGAACTATGCTCAAGGCTCCAAGTTGAATCCCTAGATTTCTGTTTCATTTTTTAACGAGCTTGTCACAGAGAAGCAAAAGCATGCTCGTAGCTTCTATTTCATGTTTTAACGAGCTTGCCACAGAGAAGAGAAACTATGCTCATAACTTCTTCCTGATCATGGATTCCAAGAGGATAGTGATCTGGAAGGAATACATGACAAGGGACAAATGTCAATCATGGATTCCAAGAGATCTTCACTAGATGGAAGAGAGTCACTCTGGAAGGAATACATGTCGACGACCTCGATAAGGGTAGGGAGATTTGGCTCTAATAGCCCTATCAAAGAGATCACCATGTCAACTACCAGATCTAAATCATGAGAGGCTAAGCTTACAGGGAGAGGATCATCTTCATAGGCAGCTGAAGGCATGGGAGATAATGCCACATAATTGACCCGTGGTGAGGGTGATACCATCTGCATATAAGAACCATTTAGGGAGGTTATTGGGTTGGCAATCAAGTCAGGACCAACGAATAAAAGTTGATCAACAGCCACAATTCTTCCATCATGAGGGAAAGCTATCACACGAAAAAGAGTGGACACAATAACTTTCATGGCATAGACATAATCTCACCTAAGGAGTAAATAAAAATCCAAGGGGTCCTGGACTACCATAACATCAATGAAGACAGTTTTCCCTCCCAAAGTTATGGGAAACTAAGGAAGGAATCCTAAAGAGTGACTTGTTTTTCTGTTAAAAGCTAACAAATTATGTGTAACTGGTACAAGATGAGGATAACCGAAAGATTGCCAAGCAATAGAGGAAAAAATACTAATGAACGCACCTTCATATATCAGTGTCTATGGAACAGCTTGACCAAAAACCTGTACTGTAATCTTGAAAGGAATGTGAGAGGGAAGACGAGGTCCAGTTGGCACACCCCAATAAAAAAGGATGGCCTCATTACTTGGTGGGGGTTTCACAAGAGAAGGCGGAATGCCCCTCAACACGGTAGACTATGTATCATTGAGAAAAACATGGGCAATATCAGGTTTACTCTCTAGAGGGAGAGTAGGATCGACCAATGATGGTATCCGATCAGCCACTTGGGTTGTATTCTCCAAGGGGAGAATAGGGTCAACAGATGGAAATGGATCGACCACTTATATTCCACTCTCTAACGAGAGAGTGGGATCGACTGAGGATGGAATCAGATCGATCAATCTGGAACTCTTTGGATGAAGGGTGGGACTGACTGATGAAGGGACTTGATCAGTCACTTTGGGTTCACTCTGTAGATGAAGAGTGGGGATGACCTATGATCGAACTGGATCAAATACTTTGGTTAGTGGTTCAACTGAGGATGAAACGAAATTGACCACCTGATCAATCAGACTGACCAGGGATGGAACCAAATTGACCAGTCCATCAAATAATGACGAGTTGGGGGAAATATTACGATAACCAGTTGGAAGTTGAATATTTTCCAAAAGAGAAGAAGCCTCGTCCATACGAGGACAAAGGTGAGAGTAATGATCACCTTTGCACAACATGCAAGGAAATTTGAAAGTTTTCTTCTTCTTACCAACCTTAACATCACTAGTTGACAGGGCATCACCAACATGTCTAGTAGGGGCTGATGATGTGGAGGACCACATTTCTAAGAAATTGGGAAGACCAGGGAAATCCCTCAGAAAGTGGTCACCCTTACAAATACTGCAAGGGAATTTGGGTTTCAGATTCTTCACTATAGTCTTATCGAACTTATCAACACTCCTAATACGATTAACAGTAGTTGGTTTCTTAGATCCAACATCTGATGTGGTTGGAGGCTTGGTCCCTTTCTGATTCTTCTTCTTCTTCTCTTCTTATTTCTTCTTTTTCTTATCAAGTTGGCTACTCACTTTAGAGATTTCACTAGGAGAAAAAGGAGAAAGGGAAAGAGACCCGAAGGGTGAAGAAGGAGAAAGGTCGACATGAGGTTGATGTGTGAGTGGTGTGCTTACATCTGAAGCACTTGCTGCATTCGATATTATCGGAGTGGAAAACAACCATATCGGTAACCCAATTATGAGACTTGGAAGGCTCAAAGTAGTGATGTAAGGAGGACCAATGTTTCCGTAAGAAGGAAAAACAAAAGGTTCCCCCGGAGCAGGGGTTGCTCCATTGATATTTCCAAAAACTGATGCCATTAAACAAAGATCCAACCTAGAGTCTGGTAGGGAAAATAAACAACACACACTAAAAATCCGAGAAGCAAACAATCAAACAAAAATTCCCACAATGAAACCACTAGTTGGTGATGAAATCCAACATCGCGAGATCAATATAGGAAGGGGATAGGATAGAGCGGGTGGAACAATTATGATGGTGACCTACTTAACAGACTTATGCCTTGGTGCAAGCTTCCACACAATAATCATGGATTTACCCTCCAAGGAGCTCAAGTGAGTTTGACTGTCGTCTATTCCAAGTACATAGAAGACTTCCCTTCACCGTCACTTTATGTAAAGACCCTAAATATTATGGATACTAAGGTCACCAATTCGCATTCATCCCCTAGGAAGGTATAGTCGACAGTCCAGTCCGAACGTATGGGCAGGATAACAAGTCCGAAATTCTTCGAGAGAACTGAGGACAAGTGGATCGGTAGAACTCCAGAGGACCCTGAACGGATTTGGAATTCACGAAGCACTGAGACCAAATGAAGACAACTGAGCCTCAAGAAGAACCCCCAATATACGATCTGAATACTACAAACAGTGAAACCACGAAGGGATAAACTTCGTATCTCTCCTGAACGCGACCTCGTGCGTAACCCTTGTGTGAGAGGGGGATCCGAGAAAGATTATACGAAAATTGGATTTTCTCTCCCTATCACAAGATGATAAGTTTGTTTTACAGCTTTGAAAAGTTATCCTTCACACCTATTCCAAAGCCCTACACCTTAAGCTAATGTAGGTTTGCTACTAGAGAATGTAACAATGTCTGATAAATTTTATTTTAGCGTTGATTTTAGTGGTTGTTGTTTACTCAAGAGGAAAATGGCATGAACTAAATGATGTTTTTACCGAATCTAAACCATGCAAAGAAATTAGAATGCAAATATTTCACTTCGATGAAAGCTATATTATGAGAAGGAGAAATTTTTTATCATTCCCAAATGCATAACATCCCAATTTTTTTATTAAACTCATCAATGTCAAGATCTTCAAGAAATGAGTCAAAGATACTGTACACCAATACACAATTCTTGCCCCCCCCTGACCATGAGGGGGAATTGTTTTTAAGAATTCAAGACCAAAAAATGCCAAAAACCATGCAATTTCGCTACTTCAAATGCAAGCTAGTTTCACTACCCAAAAGCAAGAATGCATCTATATTCTTTGTTTGATTCTAATTTATAAATAAATTAAATTCAAATCCTTTAACGCTCCACTTCTTTCAATTAAAAGAAGAATCAGATGCAGATGCAACAAACATGAAGCAAAAAGGCTATAAACAAAGCATGCACTCAAGGCAGTGAGGTATGAAAGAAAAAAAAGTAGAGAATTTTCCTAACAAGAAATCAATCAAGGATCTAAAACCAACAAGCATCCAAGGAGTACAACAAAATGCAAAGAAGAGTCCAAGAAAAGACAAGGAGAAAGAGAAATCACTCAAATTGTCCCGACAAACCAAGCAGCAAGAAAGAGAAATTTCACATTCCTAAAAAAGTTTCAAGATCCAATAAAGACAATAGGGAGTGATAATAACTAAATATAAACCTAAATAACTTCACAAAAAATCACAAAGTCTGGGTAAATACTTCCACAAAATAGGCTGAGAAAATCTGAGCAGAAAAGGGCAAAAATCCTCCAAAAAAGAAACTAACGCTCCTTGTCTCAAGGGTACAGAGCATTGAATCACTCCCTAAATAACTGTAGGGGAGAGCTAGCGCTATGATATGGCCTACAGGGGGGTGTTGATCCACCCATAAATTCAAAATACAGTCAAACAAATGAAGAAAAACACACTCAGAATGCACAAAAAATGGTGAAATTGCTAGTGAAGATGGGAGAAAGGTAATGGATCATAAACAAACAGTAAAAAAGATCTAAAAAGTGGGAAAAGGGAAGGGAAAAACCAATGAAAGACAGATCGATTTTGATCCCCAGTGGAGTCGCAAATTTCTGTTATAGGAAAATCCCCCTGCGGACAGGTGAATTCCCTCTTGGATCATAGACCCCTGTGACCAAGACAGAAAAGTGCTAAATTTGATCAATGATATTACTTTAAACCTAGGTAATCTAATATACAGAGAAGAGGAAGAATATATGAGTACCTTTTTACGATGTTTGTCCTCATCCAGTTCAAGTTGAGTTTTGATCCCTGATCTCTTCAACAAGTCCTGCAATCCAATAAACAACAAAGACAAAGTATATTTCCTATTATACCATGATTAGTTCAAAACTAGATCTATCCATCAAAGACAAGTTCATGCAGATGTACACAATCTTGAAGTAAGAAAGCCAAGAAAATGTATTAATGAGAAAAAAATAAGTTGCTTACAAGTGTAGATGCAGATGTAGCAGCCTCATCCAACTCTCCTTGTCCAACCCCTTGCTCAAATGATCCATAATCAAAATGAATATGCTTTCACTAATAATTCTCCGATACGAGATCATAAGTTTTATGCCTTCAATGTCTCTATATTTCACCATGAGGAGGCCTCCTTATATAGGCTTTGAGAGGCCCAACCCCCTTAGAGATACTTGGGATAGGTTGAGGATCTTTCTCCATCAGTTGTGGATCCTCCCTAAGATCCAACCTTGACCTAAAATTTGAATCAAACTGTCTTCAAAGATAAGGGGGATCTTCCCTTGATTTCCTCAACAACACAACGCTCCCCTAGAATGGTTCACAAAGCTTTGCAACACTCCCCCAAAGGAAGGAAACGAGCACCAGCGCTCCCTGCTAGTGGGTAGGGGATCACTACCCTTGAAAAATGATTTTCAAGTGGTCTTTCTCAAGGAAAAATATTTGTACTCTTTGTCAAATGACAAATTCGTCTTTTAACCAGTGTCTGAGGATGTCTCAAGTGTTCCTATGATGTCGTTCGAGATACGACATAGGCAAGATGACAGTATGATATTTACGACACTTGCGACATTTGTGTCCAAAGTGAGAGACTTGCGACACTTGTAATGATGACAACGAGGCATTATTGAAGTGAGTAATTTTGGTGTGTAACACTCTTCCACCTCCTTATTTCTCCATATGAGTTTCTTCTCGTGATTGTTCATTTTTTTCTGCCATATCCAGAGAGGTTCCTAGAATATGGTTTTCACTTCTTAGAATACATAGTTTCTTGATTTTACTACTAGTAATGGGTCCTTTGTATTTATCCAATTTGAATCCTGACCTTGTCCTTGTGCCTCTTTAGATATCCTTTGGTTTCTTCAGTCTTGTCGCTCATCTTTCCTCTGTCTCCGAAGGATTTTTATTTCTACTTCTTGGAATAAGATATTCCAAGACCTTTCTAATTCTTCATGGGTCTCGGCTGTCGTTATTACCATATTTTATAGTTGATGTAAGATGCTTCGTTGATTGTTCAATCCAATTTCCAGGTGGGGCTAATCAACCAAGGGAAAAGTCATATATTTTTCAAAAATGTTAGACTAGGTTCCAAATTTGAGTTCAGTCCCAAGTATGTTCACCAAAAATGTTGACTCTTGAATCAGTTAGGACTGAAACGACAACCTCACGAGGATGTAAATCCCACTGTGTTTTTATAGAGGTGGTACTCCTCTTTAATTTAAGATTTTTGCAGGACTCCAAGTCTTAAGAATATGGGACTTTGCAAAAGTTCGTCATGGTAATCAAAGAAATATAAAAGGAAAATGTTTTGTTTTCTTTTTAAAGAAAGTTTCTAAGAAAGGACCTAGAACCGCACATTTCATAAATTTAAAATAGATAAAAAAAAATTCCTCACATCCATCATAGTTAAACTAAAGATTTCTCTTCACATAAAAATAAAAAGAAGATGATTTGTATGCATAAGAGAACTTTAACAGAGTGGAAACCTAGGCATATGAAATAAATATAATGATATATCAATCTCAAATACTTTATACTCAAAACTCAGAGTTACAAAGCGTAGTCAAAACTGATCTCGAAATAACTCTCTTGAAATTTCTAAAAAATATATAGTTTGTTACATATTCTTCGAAATTTAAAATTTCTTTGTTCTAAGGACTGGGATTGGGGCTCCCACGGACCATAAAGAAAATATACAAAAGAATTAGTGGTGTAGAAGGAGGATTATGGGCGATAAAAGAATATCAAGACCTGGAAAAAAGAAAAGAGAAGTTCCCAGACTTCGGTTAAACCTTTCTAGTGAAAGAAGCAGAGTAACTGGATGAAGAAAATGATAAACAAAGAAAGATGTGATTAACATAAACTTACTATGATGGTCTCTCCTGTCTTCACTTTCTTGCTGGCGTCCTTTTATTGTCTTCATTAACAGTTACAAGAACCTTCTCAACTGTTTGTTTCCCCTCATTGGTCAATTTGTCAATTTTTTTCTTGAACCATTCCTCAATATAACTTTTCATTGGTGCCACGTTTATCTCATGCTGGATTTTGATATTGAATAGATCACCTTCCAAGTCTCTCAAATCAAGGGAAATTCCATGTAATTATTCCTCAATGTCTTGATTCTTCATAGTTAGTCCACTAGCCAATTTTTTATGTCGTCCTCATCATATTCAAGTATACCATAGAACTTTTCAACTAACAACCCTTTAAAAATCTCAACTTGTTCATCAAATTGTTGCTTGGTTAGGAACATTGAGTTGAGAATTAGTTTACAGTCTTATAATTCGTTATTACCTTTGGATGGGTATATTTCCATAATCCTCTTAAGTAGTTCTTTCCTCTTTGATATAGCTTGGATTCATGGCTGAACAATATTATTCAAAAAAATTATCTTTTCTTTCCAGCGCGCGTTCAATGTTTTTATCCGACTTGGGGAGGGAAGATCCTACTCTCTTCTCCTTAGTTCTATCATGTTAGAAAATTTGTTTCCAAAGGGTAGTACAACATCAAGGTAAAAAAATTCTTCGTTCTTCAGGTCAAATTGCAAATACTCATGGAAGGAATGCACCCTCGAGCCAAAAAAAACAATGTTTTTCAAAACTTCCCATGCCTCTGTACTGATCAATGCCATTATTTTCTTAATGTTTTTTTATACATAGCTCCTGGCTGATGTAAGTAGGCTTGAAGATCCTTTCAATTTAACAATAGATGTGGTGGGTTTGACTATTGATAAAGGACTGGCCAGAAGTGGAAGAGGCATTAAGACGTCTTTCATTTCCTTGATCATTTCTTTCAACTTTGTGTTTTATGCTTCTAGACCACCAATGCAGTCATCTAGAGCATCCTCGATTGCTCTGTGAATTTTATAAATATGGGAATTATGCATTTATATTAGGTCAACCTATGAACAAGATTTTCCTTTTTTATTCTTCATATCACCTTTCTCAATAATCAATTTCTTGGATTCCCTGTCAAAGACAACGATCTGGAAAAAAAATGACTATTCTACATTGAAGGTCCCATTCTCAATGATCTCTAATGATGAATTTCAATGGGACATGTTCCCTAGTTGATCAATTGTGGGAAAAATGTTCTCGATATCCACCTCGATCTCCATGTATTCAAGGGAGAAGCTGTTGATGTCATTTTCTATGCGGTGGTCTTCTTCCTCTTGCACAACATTTTTTCTCTTCTTTTTCAGAGGAAGCTTGTGCGAGCTCTCGATTTTTCTCGGAGGGGGATTATTTTCTCCTCTGCCTCTTGAACTACTATTGGTAACTTTCCTAGTTGGGTGGGCCATTGGAGCATTGCTATGAGATGTGGTATTTTTAGGAGTAACAACTGGAAACTGGGTGCTCTTCTCATTGGGACCCTTTCCTTTCTTCTTGTAAAATGTGTTAGTACTAAGTATTATTTCCAAGTCGCCAACATTGTGAGAAGGATGGCCTAAGTTGTTATCTTCTTCTTCACTCAGAATAGTATGACTAAATGAATTGTTGAATCCGACTGCCAGCATATGTTCTAAGAAATTTTTTTTAGGGTCAAATCCCTTTATCTTTTCAACATATTTCAGATTTACATTGTGGAAGTGGTTCGAAAACTCATCAATTTCGTTTATATTCCTGAATATAAAGTCTCCAATTTTCCAAGGCAAAGGTATGAATTGATTTTTTCTCTTCGCATGGAAAAAGTGCAGCCATAAATTATACTTCCTTGCCACTTTCATAATAAACATTTTATCAGATACATAGTATGGAAGAAAAGAGGGATTTTCATTGGAACAGAAAATCCTGATAACATTCTGTTTTTCCATCTTCTCTAACATCCCCTTTTTATTCAAGAATTTATTTTCCTGGTCAGATATACTGGAGGTATCTTTTCCAAACAACAGTCCCTTGAAAAATGAAATGAAATCATTGTAAACTTTGTAATAATGTAAATAAGCCTTGTGTCTCCACAATGATTGATACGAGAAGGTAACAAGATCAAGTTCAAAATTCACCCTCTTACAGATAGACAATTTTGGAAATTGACAACAATCTGCTATCATAAAAACCAAATAAGAAGCCATGAATAATTTCTTGTCTCTTTTTTACTGTGACAATTGGGAGGATATTTCAATGGAAATCATTTTTCCCCAATCGAAGATAGCTTTCTCTTTAACTGTAAAATATAAAATATAAAGAATCATGTGGGAAATGGTGGTGGTACTTTCTTGGCCTGTCATCTTGGTAAACAACGAAGTGATTTTTCGAAAGGGGATTTTAAACAAGTTGACCTGAATCATGGTAATGTCTTCTGGGATATCCACAAGATTCTTCAAGAACTCAGGCAAGAGGTCCATGCCATTTTCATGTATTTTCAGGAAATCCATGCAATCCTCTCCTTTGAAGGTAAGTGTTGGATCAAGGAGCTTCAACATCTTACGAAATAATTGCAGTGAAAGAGAGATGGGGGAATGGTCTTGAAGTTGAATAATCCGCTGAATCAATATTTATTTCTCACCACACCATGCAACTAGTTCCTTGCAGTTGAATACCTCATGGACACACCTTGCACGACCAATTCCAGATGTCCGGATCACTTCTTTTTTAGTAGGAGGAGATGAATAGTAAGAATATGCTCTAGACCACTGAACGTTTTGGTCTTCACGCCCAAAAATATTCAAAGTATCACCGCATAACTGTTATCGATATGTTGCTACCATAGGTTGACGCGAGTGTTCTTTTAACTAGATAATACTTGAAATCAATCCCTTGAGAGAGACAAAAATAATATAACCTTTGGAAAATCATGTTTTAATGCAATTTAATGGAAAATCTCCTCGAGCCCTTCTCTTATTAATGATGATATTTATGGAACCTTCATGACATGTTATTAACATTACACCATACTAAATGTGTATTGGGAAAACACGAATATGGTGGAGACGAATGAGAGAAATTTTGAACTTGGGAACTTTTGTGAACTCGCCAACCCAAGAACCCACGAACCCACGGTTGTGAATGATAAAAAATAGGCTAAGTGTTGCACAACGATCGGTCGGACTTGGATACAATAAAAATGAGATACTTAGGAGCTTGGTACCCACGAAAATTATGATGGTCATAATGTAGATGATCCAGGTGGATA
>JZKD02S1646265.1:912747-924533 GCA_000966675.3 Picea glauca | reverse complement strand
GAGGCTTATTTGGTGTAGGAGGTCCCTTTTTGGGTGGCATGTTGGCCAAATATCACTTTTGAGTCTTGATTTTGAGGTGGTTCTGCTAGACAATATTTATTCTATTAGATCTTCCGAGTTTCAGCCCTTCTGGGTATGAAACTTTCCTTTAGGTAGTTCTCTGATATTTCTTCTCTGCAATGCCACAGGTCTGATCAAATGTGGATGTTCCAAGTGGAATTTACGATAAATTCCTCACCACTTGCCGATTTTTGGCCTTTCCAGGAGATCTCACTTGTATAGAATTCCCCACACAAAATAATTGATATAAAATTCTGAAACTCGCACCCAAAATACTACCGACTGTCCACAATCCAATGCAACTAGTCCCACTCAATTTGGATACTCCAGCAAGAAGTTATGCTTGTTTTACCTGGAACACCTTCTTGAGACTAGTCAATAGGACTAGTCAGATACCCTATCTTACACAAGGTGTATCTACAAATTTAAGATGACCCAGAATCTGAACTTTTTTCCACAGATACCTAACTAATTTATGTCAATTTTCTCTGTAGTTTAGGGTCGAAAACGTTACAGAAAATTTTTGATAGCAAAAATTCCACAATGACTTATTTCAGGATGATTCCAGAACTCTATCTTGTACAGGCTGTATCTCCGAAAGTATAAGGCCTTAGGAGCTGAATGTTTAACCCAACGTACCTTGATACGTATTATAAATACCCTCCAAAGGGTTCCTTCTGAAACATTGTAGAAAAAAATTTATAGCGAAAATTCCACGGTGTGTCAGATGTAGCAATGAAACCCCAAGACCTTGAGCTCTGATACCATATGTTAAGAACCAAACATCAATATAGCATAGAAAAACCTCAGGGAAAGTACTCAATGCCTTGAAAAAGAGATAATTTCAGATAATAAGCCTCTTAGAGGGGGCAACCTCCTTTTACCCCACTTAAATGTTCAAGTTCAAGATGATTCAAAATGAAAATGTCTCCTTGGTATATATAGGAGACTAGGAGGTTTAATGGCCCAAAGCCGACATAAATAAAATAACATTACTAATCTAAATTACAAATAATGGCCTAAAGCCGACATAAATAAAATAAAATTACTAATCTAATATGCCCCAATTAAGTGGTAATGAGCCAATATTAGGGTTTAATAGAAAAGATTGAATATCCCATTTACCATATGATAAACCGGAGACCGATCTCCCTTTTCACGTCAATACACTGGAGGACAATCTTCTTTTTCACTTCGATACACCAAAGACCAATATTCGTTTTAGTGTTGATACACCAGAGGAGAAATAGTCTTCGAATGCCGATATGCCAACATGAGAAACACATCCAAACATCGATACATGAACAGAGGAATGAATGTTTGCTGATGATACACCAAAGGGTTCCACAATCTTTTCCACATGTTTAAGTGGTCAATTCACATGTTAATTGCTCCATTTTAACTCCAAAACAGTCAAAGGTGTATTAGAACCCCTTTTTGGGCCCTTTTCTTTATCATTTGTCCACATATTTGCTAAATCAAGAATAAAGGACTCCTCGTCGATAGAATTCAAACTATGGTTGCTAGCCATAGTTGAATTCAAGTGCCTTGGCCCCCAGTATGTTGCCTCTAACTCTACTTTCTATGCCATTTCCTTTTTCTTGTATTTTTTGTTACTTTAGTTCAAGTTTAAAACAAGAAAAAACCAATAAACTACCTTATTATCTGTTTTGTTCCCCTCGCTGAATTTCGAAATAGAAAATACAAAACAAAAAGAATAAAAAGGGGGGATTGTAAGAACATAGTAATTTCCCTTCACATCACAATTTTAACCCTTATGAACTATAATGTATTATGTAATTGTGACATAGGCTGGTTAGCCGGTAAAGTCGAAAAGGGGCCAGAGTGCCTAGGAAATGTAATACTTCATATAAATTAATAAAATACATTGCTGGCTACAAGACGGACAAGGAAAAAAGAGATAGGGGGATATGATTCCACGAGAGAGGGAACTTGAGCGGATAAGTATTTTTATTATTATTATTTACGATAATTGATTTTATGGAGAAAAGTGGTTACATGGGCTTCTTGGGGAAGGCCAAGTGGTTCTTGATTTCCAAGTAATTATATAAACCCATCTTTGGTTTGTTTGGGGGTTCATTGGTACTTATTCATTCACCATACACCCTTCTCACTCTCTCTTCCTTAGGAGCCTCATTCCTTATGAATTCGTGTGCTCTTGGTCTGAGCATGGATACAAATGGCTGCATGAGGGTGTCTTGGGGTGAAGTCGGGGGTTCGCTCTTCCCCTTGTTCATCTTCTTCCCCTTGCTCCATTGTTCTTCTTTATCTTCACTCACTATTGCTATATCATGTGCTCTTGGGATGAGCATGGAAACAAATGGAAGGAAGAGGAGAGCCATTCTTGAATGGTTGTAATATTTTTACTAATAATTCTAGGAGGGAATGGATGCCCGTGTGCATGAGATTGATGGCATTTTGGTTAGAATTGTCCATAGATGATAATCCTTGGAGTTTCCAGTAGGGATATTTCCTAACCAGTAGCACTGGAGCCCTGGTGAGAAATGGAACAACCTCAGGGTCTGCATGGCAGAGAAAGGTTTTCATTTCTTTGGGTTGTGTAGGCTGAGGGGGAAAGAGAGCTGGAAATTAGGAATTTTTTGTGTGGTTGGGAAACCTCAGAGCTAGTTAGCTAACTCTTGTGTGTTTATACTTGGCCTAGGACCTGTTCTTGTCGATTCATAGCCCTGGCTTGGGGGTGACCTGCTGTTGAGAGTAAAAGAATACCAATGTTTATGGTTGGGAGGGACATCCTTGTTCTGTAGCTAGTTGGTGAATCTTTACTTGCCAAGATAAGTGCTCTCTATGTTTTATGTGTAATGTTTATTTCCATTGTGTATTTAATTATCTCTGAGATATGTATTTATAATGTGCCTATATGTTGATTATTTTTTGTGCATGGCACATTGTTTATCTCTTTTATGTTATGGCATGGATCTTGATTAATGGATGTGGTTCTTTCATGCTTGATTTTAGATTAAATGTTGTTAGAATTTTGATATCCATTAAGAACTGAGTCTTGGGATTGTAGCATGGCCTGCCAGTTGGTGGCTTGGTGTGTTGCAGTCTGTTTAAGTGGCGTAGTCTAGCCTATGGGTGGCCAAGTATGTTACAAAATGGTATCAGAGCCCATGGTTTCAAAACTGAACCGATATGAGACGTGATTGAGTATATTTAAGTTACCGAGTGCCAGAAGGGTGCTGAGAGAACACTTGGACTGTCTTTGAAAGCTCCAGAGGTGTGGCAAAAAGGGAAGCCACAATAACCGTGGTTATAGGCCACAAAACTAAATTGGGGCCACAGATAATTTGAGAGAACGTGGACTGTTGGATTCCCCAAGTGGTTCGGTGGTTTGGTGTTTTGGGAAATCCATTTGAGATTGTGCGAAATGGAGTTTTCTCTGAAGATCTGAATTCCAAAACCAATCTGGAAAGTCCATTATCAGAGATACATGTCTGCAGATTAGCCGGTTTGAGATATCAGTGTTTGACAGTTTGGAGATTGTATGGTGATCAACACAAAAAACATCTGAATCTTGAAGCCCCAGAGCATCGGTGTCCCAAAACTCTAGAGTAGCATAGTTTATAAGGATAGTGCATATTCTGCCTCATTATTAGTACATGCAAATTCAAGTCTGATAGCATGTGGATGCATAATATTTTATGGAATTACAAGGACAATTCCAACTCCACTCTCAGAGCTTTAACAAGCTCTATCGAATGACATCCTCCATTAACCTTCAAACATATACTCTTGATTCTCTGTGTCTTGCACTTGATCTAGGCTTTCACTATGTTCCATGTCTAGGATAGCATAATTTCCAATCTCGACATCTATATAATCTTCCATTAAATCATTATCTTTCTTTTTGAAAGATAAGGGTTTCCTAGGTGCACGAGGCACCTTAATCATTGCTCCTTCTTTTCTTGGAAGCATCATGCCACTTCCATTGTTCATTATATATCCCCCAATTATGGATGAACAATATATTCCTAGCACAAATCCATATGCCGGAGGAAGGTATACCACAATAATATTGAAAACTGTAATAATATGGGGGGGTCGTCGTGATCCAAGCATAAAAATCCTTGATTTCTCCATAAACTAACACTTTTCTAGAATCAATTGCATATATACTTTCACCAATCTTGTAATATTTGGTACAACTCATTCCCAATGCCTCCATGAACGCCAATGGCATGATATTATTTCTCGTGCCAGTGTCAACTAAACAATTATGCAATGCAACATCATGATTTTCAATTGAAATGTAAAAGGGAGGAATTTTACCTCTCAGCTTGGTAGATCACTGCTTTGGATTTGTTTCAAACTGGTAACAACAATTTCTGCTTTTTCATATGGATCATCCATAATCTCAAAATGTTTTCCCTTTGTTGGGGAATCTTCACCACTTCTATAAAATGAAGAGTTATCCTTAATTTTCTTAAGTCCTCTACAACATTGTATGTCATCTAACTAGAGTTAGACATCAGGTGTTGCTTCTTATTTCCAACGCTATCCATCATTTTCTCATTTTATCTTTTCTCATTCTTTTTTTCTTTATCTTTTTGGTGTTTTTTTTTAGAATTAGTCTTATTCTTGGATCTATTTACAAATCCTCTTATCTAGGAAATGTTTTCATGCAAGTTAAGGTCTTTGTCTCCTTCTTCAAATATATACATGGATGTCTCACATCCATCCATATGTACTATTTCTTAACTTTCATCAGGTGAATAACAACTCTCTTTCTCAACCATTTTCTCATCATATACACCATCCATAACATTTGCATTGGGAGTAGGCTTCTTGGGAACCCTTGGTCTTTGTGAATTATCCATGTCTTCAAACCTCACACTGTTTTCTTGGGGAGGGTTCCTTCTTTTCTCTGGGACCGACATTCTCGGATTTTCCACATAATTATCCCTCCTTCTTAGTCTGGTTATCTTGTTCTACATTTGCTTGATAGTTCTATTCATTTGTGCAATTCCAATTATTTGCTTAGTTTCTTGTGCCACCATAGGGTATACCTTCACATATGGTATGGTTCCCTTGAAAAATCCTCCTCCAATTGTTTGATTTTGATGCGGTCATGAATTGGATTCTTCTTTCTTTCTTGAACTTGAGGCTCCTTCATTATCAATACTTAATCCTCCCAGTTTCGTTTATACTTTCCCCATTATATTGTCAGGGTTGACACTCGTTTCAATCATATCTCCATGGATTTAATCATTGCTTCCTCGAACGTATCCAGCTGGGATGTTCTGATAGAACATTTCACATTCGGGGGCATTTCATTCTTATAAAAATCGAGTACGACTGGGTCATTCAGTCTTTTATCTTTTGGAATCTTACTCAAGGTTTTATTGAAGCTAAGATTAAAATCTTGTATTCATTCATTCTTCCTCAAACCAATCTAGGTGAAATCGGTGAGAAGGGTATGGTAATCAATTGGAGGGGTGAACATAGCCAGGAACATGGATTTGAGGTCATTAAATGAGTGAATTGATCTACTGGGTAATGTCGTATACCATTCATATGCTCTTCCTGATAAGGTTTGCATAAATAACCTTACCATGACATCGTCATACTCAAGACAGTGAAAATCACAAACATCAAGAAATAAGTGAAGGTGCCTCTTTGCATCAATTTCCTCGTCTCCAGAAATTTCCTTTAAGGTACCCTTAGGGAGAACAATGAGGTCATGTTTCTTTCCTAGAATATTTAAAGGGGAATCTCTTATTCTTCTTCGATTTTCTTGATTTCTTGCAGGATCTCTTTTTGATAGGAAAATCTCCTCGGGGACAGATGAATTCCCTCTTGGATCCTAGACCCCTATGACCAAGACAGAAAAGTGCTAACTTTGATCACTGACATTCCTTTAAACGTAGCCAAGCTAATCTATAGAGAAGAGGAAGAAAATATGAGTAAATTTTTATGATGTTTGTCCTTGTCCAGTCCAAGTTGAGTTTTGATCCCTGAGCTCTTCAACAAGTCCTGTAATAAAATAAACAACAAAGACAAGGTATACTTCCTATTCTCCCATAATTAGTTCAAAACTAGATATATCCATCAAAGACTAGTTCATGCAAATGTACACAATATTGAAGGAAGTAGGCCAAGCACATGTATTAATGAGAACAAAATAAGGTGCTTACAAGTGTAGATGCAGATGTAGCAGCCACATCCAACTCTCCTTGTCCAACCCCTTGCTCAAATGATCCATAGTCAAAATGACTATGCTTTCATTGATAATTCTCCCTTATGAGATCATAAGTTTGATGCCTTAAATGTCTCTTTCTTTCACCATGAGGAGGCCTCCTTATATAGGCTTTGAGAGGCCCAATCACCTTAGAGATTCTTGGGATAGGTTGAGGATATTTATCCATTAGTTGTGGATCCTCCCTAAGATACAGACTTTACCTCAGATTCAAATCAATTTGACTTCAAATATAAGGGAGATCTTCCCTTGATTTCCTTAACATCACAACGCTCCCCCAAAATGGTGCACAGAGCGTTGCAATGCTCCCCCAAAGGAAGGAAAGGAGTGCTAGTGCTCCCTTCTAGTGGGTAGGGGAGAGCTACCCTTAAAAAATATTTTCAAGCGTTCTTTCTCAAGGAAAAATATTTGTACTCTTCGTTAAATGACATATCCTTCTTTTAGCTAGTCTCTGAGGATGTCTCAAGTCTTCCTGTGATGTTGTTTGAGAAACAACAGAGGCAAGATGACAGTATGATATTTGTGACACTAGAGACATTTGTGTCCAAAGTGCGAAACTTGCGACACTTGTAATGAGGACAGTGGGTCATTATTGAAGTGAGTAATTTTGGTGTGTAACAGATTACCACCCAAAGTGTGAAGTTATAAGACGGAAACTGATGAATGAAGTACTTTGCAGAGTTTTTCGAGCAAGGGTATGGACTCGAAGAACCTGGTAGAATCTACATACAACCATTAGACAAATGTTATGATATGTTTCAAACCTAAGGTAGGCATACTTATGCTTGAGTGATAAAGAATTTCAAGGTATGTCCACCATAAGATACACTGCGAATCCATAATTATATTAATAAAAAGGTATAACCACCAAAGATACAATGTGGATCTATACTTCAATGACATGAACTGATCGTAGCCATGAGAAATACACAGTGGATCTACGATACGACAAGACATAGCCATAGACCAATACAAAGTGGATCTATGTGACAATATATGTATCAATATTCTCAAAATAAAATTCGTCGCAGCCTGGGCAAAGTATATATCAGAGTGATCACTCAACCCAGGGTATTCTTACCGATCTCGATGTAGTATGAATCTAACCATGTGAATATATGTGCTGATGTCGAACATGGTAGAAACCACTTGATTACCGGTCAATGAGGTAAACCGTTAACAAGTGAGAGGGAAATAACCATTGATGTCAATGATTCTGAATGTACCCTAGTACATTCCAGAGAATGTGAATAAATGAGATGAAGTCAAACATTCGTGGAATCATACGATCATAGGTCAATGATGTAAACCTACTGTTGGAAGTGAGGAGGCGTACCATTGAGGCATGTAGGTCCCAAGGTACTAACTGGTTTCTAGGTCTAGTTCCTAGATAATGTGTTGAAGTCGACAAGAACAAACTCGTCGAAGGAGGGCCTTGATGTATCCCCCATCAACGACACAAAACTGACATAGATATATAAGGTGGTGAATTATATTAGAATGGACTGACACAGGTGTTGAAACAAGAAATTTTTGATGGTTGACTCTCGAGGCATATACTTCCCTTGAACACTGAGGCACAACAACAGAAACATGACATGGACCAAAACATGATGATCTAGTGGATACTATGACTTTTGTTGGGTGACCCAAAGGAGTAAATAAACTAAGAGAATTAGTTGAGTGCAGAGGTTCAGCGGATTAAAATGTACGCAAAGACAAAGTGTCATCTTCAAGGGAGACCGTAAGAGTGACCTGCGATGTTTTCAAAAACTGTTTGGCTTGCTTCCTTCAAAATTCCCCCCCATCCAGATAGACAAGTACCTCTTTTTAATTTAATGAGCTCGAGGAGGATAACACATGCTTGAAATAACTCACCTTTGGTAAGTCCCTCTTCCTTTGTTTAATGAACTGGAAGAAGTAATGGTTTGGTCCCATATGGGCCCTTCAATGTATGATTTTTTTAACGAGTCCAGAGAAGGTAAACTCGGTGACTTTTAATGTTTAGAGAGTCTGAAAAGAACTTAAAGATGACTCCAGGGTTGTCCTTTTTCGTAATGTTAGTCTCACGAGGCCAAAAAAGAGATACATTTTCACTCAAAAGACACCCTTTCAAACCTTTTAATGAGTGGGAAAGGAAGCAAGATCATTCAACAATATTTTCATGTTTAGAGAGTCCGAAAAGAGCTTAAAGGAGACTCCAAGGGGTTCCTTTTTCGTATAACCTTTACGAGTCCAAAATAGTGATAAAAGTCTACTCGGTTACATTCTCATGTATTTTTGAGTGTGAGAAAGAATAAAGACTAAGCTCGGTATTGTTTCATTTTTACACAAGCTTGAAACAAAATTAAACGTATGCTTGTAAATTCCCAACGTAATTTCCAAAGGTAGGGATAACCATGGAAAGTTAGTACTCTTCCCCCAACTTGAAAAGATAGAGGCTTAACTCCAGAATGATAATCAAAGGCTGGATACATTCCCCCCAAGCTTCAATTCATTCACCAACTTTGAAGTTGTCACCAATTTCTGTACTAGATGGAGAAAAAGGATACAAGTGGATGAAATGAAGGTTCAAATACGAGACCTAAAGAAAGACTCGAATTGGTAGGAGAGGTGACTGTTTCATTTTTTAATGACCTTTACACAGGAAAATAACTATTCTCAAGGCTCCAGGTTGAATCCCTAGATTTCTGTTTCATTTTTTAACGAGTTGTCAGAGAGAAAAAAAAGCATGCTCGTAGCTTCTATTTCATGTTTTAACGAGCTTGCCACAGAGAAGAGAAACTATGCTCGTAACTTCTTCTTGATCATGGATTCTAAGAGGATAATGATCTGGAAGGAATACATGACAAGGGACAAATGTCAATCATGGATTCCAAGAGATCTTCACTAGATGGAAGAGAATCATTCTGGAAGGAATACATGTCAACGACCTCGATAAGGGTAGGGATATTTGGCTCTAATATCCCTATCGAAGAGATAACCATGTCAACTACCAGATATAAATCATGAGAGGCTGAGCTTATAGGTAGAGTCTCATCTTCATAGGCAGCTGAAGACATGGGAGATAACGCCACATAATTGACCTATGGTGGGGGCAATACCATCTACATATAAGAACCATTTAGGGAGGTTATTGGGTTGGTAATCAAGTCAGGACCAACGAATAAAAGTTGATCAATAGCCACAATTATTCCATTGTGAGGGAAAGATATCACACGAAAAAAAGTGGACACAATAAATTTCATGGCATAGAAATAATGTCGCCTAAGGAGTAAATCGAAATCCAAGGGGTCCTGGACTACCATAACATCAATGAAGACAATTTTCCCTCCCAAAGTTACGAGAAACTGAGAAAGGAATCTTAAAGAGTGACTAGTTTTTCTGTTAAAAGCTAACAAATTATGTGTAACTGGTACAAGATGAGGATAACCGAAATATTGCCAAGCAATAGAGGATAAAATACTAACAAATGCACCTTCATATATCAGTGTCTGTGGAACAGCCTAACCAAAAACCTGCACTGTAATCTTGAAAAGAATGTGAGAGGGAAGACAAGGTCCAGTTGGCACACCCTAATAAAAAAGGATGGCCTCATTACTTGGAGGGGGTTTCGCGAGAGAAGGAGGAATCCCCCCCAACAGGGTAGATTCTATATCAACGAGAAAAACATGGGCATTATCGGGTTTACTCTCTAGAGGGAGAGTAGGATCGATCGATGATGGTATCAGATTGACCACTTGGGTTGTATTCTCCAAGGGGAGAATAGGGTCGACAAATGGAAATGGATTGACCACTTGTATTCCCCTCTCTAACGAGAGAGTGGGATCGACTGAGTATGGAATCAGTTCGATCACTTTGGAACTCTTCGGATGAAGGGACTGGATTGGTCACTTTGGGTTCACTCTATAGATGAAGAGTGGGGCTGAACAATGATGGAACTAGCTCAACTACTTTGGTTTGTGGTTCAATTAAGGATGAAACCAAATTGACAACCTGATCAATCAGACTGATCGGGGATGGAGCCAAATTGACCAGTCCATCAAATAACGATGGGTTGGGGGAAATATTATGATAACCAGTTTGAAGTTGAAGATTTTCCAAAAGAGAAGAAGCCTCATCCATATGAGGACAAAGGTGAGAGTAATGATCACCTTTGCACAACATGCAAGGAAATTTGAAAGTTTTCTTCTTCTTACCAACCTTAATGTAATTAGTTGATGGGGCATCACCAACATGTCTAGTAGGGGCTCATGATGTGGAGGACCACATTTATAAGTCCTTGGGAAGACTAGGGAAATCCCTTAGAAAGTGGTCACCCTTACAAAGACTGCAAGGGAATTTGGGTTTTAGATTCTTCACTATAGTCTTATCGACCTCATCAACACTCCCAGTATGATTAACAATTGCTGGTTGCTTAGATCCAACATCTAATGTGGTTGGAGGCTTGGTCCCTTTCTGATTCTTCTTCTTCTTCTCTTTCCATTTCTTCTTCTTCTTATCGACCTGGCTACTCACTTTAGAGCTTTAACTAGGTGAAAAAGGAGAAAGGGAAAGAGACCTGATGGGTGAAGAAGGAGAAAGGTTGACATGAGTTTGATTTGTGAGTGGTGTGATTACATATGAAGCACTTGTTGCATTTGAGATTACCAGAGTGGAAAACAACCATATCAGTAATCCAGTTGTGAGACCTGGAAGGCTCAAAGTAGTGATGTAAGGAGGACCAACGTTTCTGTAAGAAGGAAAAACAAAAGGTTCCCTTGGAGCAGGGGTTGTCCCATTGGTAGTTCCAGAAACTGACGCCATTAAACAAATATCCAACCTAGAGTCTTCTAGGGAAAATAAACAACACATGCTAAAAATCTGAGAAGCAAACAATCAAACAAAACTTCCCACAATGAAACCACTAGTTGGTGATGAAATCCAACATCGCGAGATCAATATAGGAAGGGGATAGGATAGAGCGGGTGGAACAATTACGATGGTGACCTGCTTAACGGACTTATGCCTTGGTGCAAGCTTCCACACAGTAATCATAGATTTACCCTCTAAGGAGCCTGAGTGAGTTTGACCGTCGTCTATTCCAAGTACATAGAAGACTTCCCTTCATCATCACCTTATGTAAAGACCATAAATATTATAGCTAATAAGGTCACCAATTCGCATTCAGCCCCTGGGTGGGTACAGTCGACAGTCAAGTCAGAATGTATGGGTAGGATAAAAAGTCTGAAATTCTTCGAGAGAACTTAAGACAAGTGGAACGGTATAACTCTAGAGGACACCGAACAGAGTCAGAATTCAAGAAGCACTCAGACCAAATGAAGAAAACTGAGCCTCAAGAAGAAACCCCAATATATGATCTTAATACTACATATAGTCAAACCACAAAGGGATAAACTCCATAGCTCTCCTGAATACGACCTCATGTGTAACCCTTGTGTGAGAGGGGGATATGAGAAATCTTATATGAAAATTGGATTTTCTCTCC
>JZKD02S1646265.1:896648-912697 GCA_000966675.3 Picea glauca | reverse complement strand
CAATTCGCATTCAGCCCCTGGGTGGGTACAGTCGACAGTCCAGTCCGAATGTATGGGCAGGATAAAAAGTCTGAAATTCTTCGAGAGAACTTAAGACAAGTGGACCGGTATAACTCTAGAGGACCCCGAACAGATTCAGAATTCACGAAGCACTGAGACCAAATGAAGAAAACTGAGCCTCAAGAAGAAACCCCAATATATGATCTGAATACTACAAATAGTCAAACCACAAAGGGATAAACTCCATAGCTCTCCTGAATACGACCTCATGTGTAACCCTTGTGTGAGAGGGGGATATGAGAAATCTTATATGAAAATTGGATTTTCTCTCCCTATCACAAGATGATAAGTTTGTTTTACAGCTTTGAAAATTTATCCTTCACACCTATTCCAAAGCCCTACACCTTAAGCTAATGTAGGTTTTCTACCAGAGAATGTAAATATGTCTGATAAATTTTATTTTAGCATTGATTTTAGTGGCTGTTATTTACTCAAGAGGAAAATGGCATGAACTAAATGATGTTTTGACTGACTCTAAACCATGCAAAGAAATGAGAATGCAAATATTTCACTTCGATGAAAGCTATATTACGAGAAGGAGAAATTTTTTATCATTCCCAAATGCATAACGTCCCAATTTTTTTATTAAACTCATTAATGTCAAGATATTCAAGAAATGATTCAAAGAGACTGTACACCAATAAAGGATTCTTGTCCCCTCGTGACCATGAAGGGGAAAGTTTTTTAAGAATTCAAGACCAAAAAATGCCAAAAATCATGCAATTTCGCTACTTCAAATGCAAGTTAGTTTCACTACCCAAAATCAAGAATGCATCTATAATCTTTGCTTTATTCTAATGTATAAATAAATTAAATTCAAATCCTTTAATGCTCCACTACTTTCAATTAAAAGAAGAGTCAGATGCAGATGCAACAGACACGAAGAAAAAAGGCTACAAACAAAGCATGCACTCAAGACAGTGAGGTATGAAAGAAAAAAAGTAGAGAATTTTCCTAACAAGAACTCAATCAAGGATTCTAAAACCAACAAGCATCCAAGGAGTACAACAAAATGTAGAGAAGAGTCCAAGAAAAGACAGGGAGAAAGAGAAATCACTCAAATTGTCCCGACAAACCAAGCAGCAAGAAAGGGAAATTTCGCATTTCTGAAAAAGTTTCAAGATCCTATAAAGAAAATAGGGAGTGATAATAACTAAATATCAACCTAATTAACTTCACAAACAATCACAAAGTCTGGGTAAATACTTCCACAAAATAGGCTGAGAAAATCTGAGCAGAAAAGGGAAAAAATCCTCCAAAAAAGAAACTAGCGCTCCTTGTCTCAAGCGTACAGAGAATTGAAGTGATCCCTAAAGAACTATAGGGGAGTTCTAGTGCTCTGATATGGCCTACAGGGGGGCATTGATCCACCCAAAAATTCAAAAAACAGTAAAAAAAATGAAGAAAAACACACTCAGAATGCACAAAAATTGGTGAAATTGTTAGTGAAGATGGGAGAAAGGTAATGGATCATAAATAAATAGTAAAAATGATCTAAAAAGTGGGAAAAGGCCACGGAAAAACCAAGGAAAGACAAATCTATGTCGATCCCTAGTGGAGTCACAAATTTCTGCTATAGGAGAATCCCCTTGCGGACAGGTGAATTCCCTCTTGGATCCTAGGCCCCTATGACCAAGACATAAAAGTGCTAACTTTGATCACTGATATTCCTTTAAACCTAGCTAAGCTAATATATAGAGAAGAGGAATAAGATATGAGTACCTTTTTATGATGTTTGTCCTTGTCCATCCCAACTCGATTTTTGATCCCTAATCTCTTCAACAAGTCCCACAATCCAATAAACAACAAAGACAAAGTATACTTCCTATTCTACCATGATTAGTTCAAAACTAGATCTATCCATCAAACACAAGTTCATGCAGATGTACACAATCTTGAAGTAAGCAAGCCAAGAACATGTATTCATGAGAAAAAAATAAGTTGCTTGCAAGTGTAGATGCAGATGTAGCAGCCTCATCCAACTCTCCTTGTCCAACCCCTTGCTCAAATGATCCATAATCAAAATGACTATGCTTTCATTGATAATTCTCCCTTATGAGATCATAAGTTTGATGCCTTCAATGTCTCTATATTTCACCATGAGGATGACTCCTTATATAGGCTTTGAGAGGCCCAACCACCTTAGAGATTCTTGGGATAGGTTGAGGATATTTATCCATCAGTTGTGGATCCTCCCTAAGATCCAACCTTGACCTCAGATTCGAATCAAACTGACTTCAAAGATAAGGGGAATCTTCCCCTGATTTACCCAACAACACAACTCTCCCCCAAAATGGTTCACAGAGCTTTGCAATGCTCCCCCAAAGTAAGGAAACGAGCGCTAGCACTCCCTTCTAGTGGGTAGGGGGGCGTTGCCCTTGAAAAATGATTTTCAAGTGGTCTTTCTCAAGGAAAAATATTTGTACTCTTCGTCAAATGACATATCCATATTTTAACCAGTCTCTGAGGATGTCTCAAGTGTTCCTATGATTTCGTTCGAGATACAACATAAGCAAGATGACAGTATGATATTTGTGACACTTGCGACATTTGTGTCCAACGTGAGACACTTGCAACACTTGTAATGATGACAATGGGTCATTAGTGAAGTGAGTAATTTTGGTGTGTAACACTCTTCCACCTCCTTGTCTCTCCATATGAGGTTCTTCTTGTGGTTGTTCATTTTTTTCTGCCATATCCAGAGAAGTTCCTAGAATATGGTTTTCACTTCTTAGAATACATAGTTTCTTGATTTTACTATTGGTAATGGGTCCTTTGTATTTGTCCAATTTCAATATTGACCTTGTCCTTGTGCCGCTCTAGCTATCCTTTTTTTTCTTCGGTCTTATCACTCATCTTTCTTCTGTCTCCAAAGGATTTTTATTTCTACTTCTTGGAATAAGATCTTCCAAGACCTTTCTAATTATTCATGGGTCTCGACTGTTGTTATTACCATATTGTATAGTTGATGTAAGATGCTTCGTTGATTGTTCACTCCAATTTCCAGGTGGGGCTAATCAACCTGGGGAAAAGTCATATATTTTTCAAAAATTTTAGACTAGGTTCCAAATTTGAGTTCAGTCCCAAGTATGTTCACCAAAAATGTTGAGTCTTGAATCAGTTAGGACCGAAACGACAACCTCACGAGGATGTAAATCCTGCTGTGTTTTTATAGAGGTGGTACTCCTATTTAATTTAAGATTTTCGCGAGACTCCAGGTCTTAATAATATGGGACTTTGCAAAGGTTCATCATGGTAATCAAAGAAATATAAAAGGAAAATGTTTTGTCAACTTGCAAATATTCATGGAAGACATGCACCCTCGAGCCAAAAGAAACAATGTCTTGCGAAACTTCCCATGCCTCTGTACTGATCAATGCCATTCTTTTCTTAATGTTTCTTTTTACATAGCTCCTGGTTGATGTAAGTAGGCTTGAATATCCTTTCAATTTAACAACAGGTGTGGTGGGTTTGAATATTGACAAAGGAATGGATAGAAGTGGAAGAGGCATTAAGACGTCTTTCATTTCCTTGATCATTTCTTTCAACTTCATGTTTTCTGCTTCTAGACTACTAATGGAGTCATCTAGAGAATCCTCGATTGCTCTGTGAATTTTATAAATATGGGAATTCCGCATATCTCTTAGGTCAACCTATGAACACGATTTTCCTTTCTTATTCTTAATATCACCTTTCTCAATAATCAATTTCTTGGATTCCCTGTCAATGACAACGCTCTGGAAAAAAAATGACTATTCTACATTGAAGGTCCCATTCTCAATGATCTCTAATGATGAATTTTGACGGGCCATGTTCCCTAGTTGATCAATTGTGGGAAAAATGTTCTCGATATCCGCCTTGATCTCCATGTTTTCAAGCGAGAAGTTGTTGATGTCATTTTCTATGCGGTGGTCTTCTTCCTCTTGCACAACATTTTTTATCTTCTTTCTCAGAGGAAGCTTGTGCGAGCTCTCGATTTTTCCTTGAGGGGGATTATTTTCTCCTCTTTCACTTGAACTACTGTTGGTAACTTTCCTAGTTGGGTGGGCCAATTGAGCATTGCTTTGAGATGTGGTATTTTTAGGAGTAACAACTGGAGACTGGGCGCTCTTCTCATTGGGACCCTTTCCTTTCTTCTTGTAAAATGAGTTAGTACTAAGTATTATTTCCAAGTCGCCAACATTGTGAGAAGGGTGGCCTAAGTTGTTATCTTCTTCTTCACTCATAATAGTATGACTAAATGAATTGTTGAATCCGACTGCTAGCATATGTTCTAAGAAAATTTTATTAGGGTCAAACCACTTTATCTTTTCAACATTTTTCAGATTTACATTGTGGAAGTGGTTTGCAAACTCATCAATTTTGTTTATATTCCTAAATATAAAGTATCCAATTTTCCAAGGCAATGGTATGAATTGATTTTTCTGTTTCTCATGGAAAAAGTGCAGCCACAAATTATACTTCCTTGCCACTTTCGTAATAGACATTTTATCAGATACATAGTATGGAAGAAAATAGGGATTTTCCTTGGAACAAAAAATCCTAATAACATTGTGTTTTTCCATCTGCTTTAACATCCCCTTTTTATCCAAAAATTTATTTTCCTGGTCAAATATACTGGGGGTATCTTTTCCAAACAATAGTCCCTTGAAAAATGAAATGAAATCATTCTAAACTTCGTAATAATGTAAAGAAGACTTGTGTCTCCACAATGCTTGATACGAGAAGGTAATAGGATCAAGTTCACAATTCACCCTCTTACAGATAGACAATTTTGGAAATTGACAACAAGATGCTATCACAAAAACCAAATAAGAAGCCATGAAGAATTTCTTGTATCTTTTTTAACAATTGGGAGGATATTTCAATGGAAATCAATTTTCCCCAAACGAAGATAGCTTTCTATTTAACTGTAAAATATAAAATATAAAGAATCATGTGGGAAATGGTGGTGGTACTTTCTTAGCCTGTCACCCTGGTAAATAATGAAGTGATTTTTCGAAAGGGGATTTTAAACGAGTCAACCTGAATCATGGTAATTTCTTCTAGGATAGCCACGAGATTCTCCAAGAACTCAGGCAAGAGGTCCATGCCATTTTCATTTATTTTCAAGAAATCCTTGCAATCCTCTCCTTTGAAGGTAAGTGTTGGCTCAAGGGGCTTCAACATCTTATGAAATACTTGCAGTGAAAGAGAGATGGGGGAATGGTCTTGAAGTTGAATAATCCGCTAAATCAATATTTATTTCTCACCACACCATGCAACTAGTTCCTTGCAGTTGAATACCTCATGGACACACCCTGCGCGACCAATTCCAGATGTCCAGATCACTTCTTTTTGAGTAGGAGGATATGAATAGTAAGAATATGCTCTAGACCACTGAACGTTTTGGTCTTCATGCCCAAAAATATTCAAAGTATCACCACATAACTGTTGTCGAGATGTTGCTACCATAGGTTGATGAGAGTGTTCTTTTAACTAGATAATACTTGAAATGAATCCCTTGAGAGAGATAAAAATAATATAACCTTTGGAAAATCGTGTTTTAATGCAATTTAATGGAAAATCTCCTCGAGCCCTTCTCTTATTAATGATGATATTTATGGAACCTTCATGACGAGTTATTAGAATTAAAACATACTAAATGTGTATTGGGAAAAACACAAATATGGAGGAGATGAACGAGAGAAATTTTGAATTTGGGAACTTTTGTGAACTCACCAACCCAAGAACCCATGAACCCGTGGTTATGAATGATAAAAAATAGGCTAAGTGTTGCACAACGGTTGGTTGGACTTGGATACAATAAAATGAGATACTTAGGAGCTTGGTACTCGCGAAAAGTCTGACGATGATAATGTAGATCATGGTTCCTTGGGTGAAAAACTGATATTACGGAACTTGGAATATGAAATCTTGAACCCATGAACCCGCGGTTGAAAAAATGGTTAAGTATATAATAACACGGTGGTCGATCAGACTCATGATATGGGAATATGGATGAAGGTGAATATTTGCGAGTCTTCCAACCCACAAACCTACGATCTTGAAAAACGGCTAAGCATGGAAACTAGAAAGGGAAAAGAGAAGGTAGAAAAGCAAAGGGGAATGAGGGTAGGTATAGAATATGGAAAATAAATGGAAAAAGAAGATGTTGGAAAAACAAAAATTGGAGGGAAATCTTGGAAGGGGGAATTGATCTCAACACGGTTTTATCATTGGGTTTTATAATCTTTTACTCATCACGCTATCATGTATTTTTCAAGTTGGTGAAATTATTATTTTAATTACTTATTAGCTCATACAATCTTAAAACCATGTTTACATTTATTCATTTTGACCTAGGGGTTTTATCACTGGGTTTAATAATCTTTTACTCATCACATTGTTGCGTATTTGTCAAGTTGGAGAAATTATTCTTTTCATTACTTACGTTTAGCTTCGTAGCACCGAATTTACGTTTCTCTTTATTCTTCTGATTTCAGGTAATACATATCTCTAAGAAAGTGAGAACAATGGTCTCTTATCCAAAGTAATGTACCAATACTGAAGTGCGATCACCTTTATATTGGAGAGTATACCACAATTGAACTTCAAAATTCTCATGGTATATTGAAAAATGATTGACTTGAATCTCGAAAATGACCAATATTCTATGTGTCGACAAGAGTGGATGGCATGCAGGCATGATCCCCCATGGAATATAGTGATGAATCGTGAATCGTTATTGTCTACTTAGAAGATCACAGATAGAAAAAGTTTTTGTTCCAGTGACATTGTCTCAACAATTGGTAGATGCAATCTAAAAAATTAAGAACCTGCGATGACGATGCATAGATGCTAAAGATAAAACACCTCTAGATGTACATGAAGGAAAAATTGTTTCACCTTCATCTACTTCAGTATGGCTGAATGCACTTTGCACTTGGAAAAAATAACAGCTAACAGGTTGAACATGCATGGTCCTGGTTGAATGCACTTTGAACTTGGAAAACATAACACCTGACTGTTTGAACATGCATGGTCATCCAAATATTACTTTGTTAAATAACAAACTCTTGAAATGCTTTCTAAGTGCACAAGCTGTTGGGCTGCAAATTGATTTCCCTTGCCACAATTGGTAGGGACTTGTTTCTCTTTGAAACTACGCTTGTTATTAGTGTTACATATCTATAGAGGATATCAAATAAAATAATGACCTCCTCCTAATTAATGACTTTAAAATTTTCCTCCTCTAGAGGGGATGGAAAAGGCTAATCTTTGAATCCATAGTCCTTCAAAGATGCAATTTGGAAGATGTCTTCCTACACTATGAAATACAATATTCCCTGATAATGAGTCCTGAATATGGAGAGACAAGAAGTCACCCCATTATTATAATTTTAATGGTTGGAATTCAAAAACTATACACCACAGGAGAAATAGTCTCCGAATGCTGACATGAGAAACAAATCCAAACATCGATACATGAACATGAATGAATGTTTGCTGATGATACACCGAAGGGTTCCACAATCTTTTCCACATGTTTAAGTGGTCAATTCACATGTTAATTGCTCCATTTTCACTCCAAAACAATCAAAGGTGTATTAAAACCCCTTTTGTGCCATTTTCTTTATCATTTGTCCACATATTTGCTAAATCAAGAATAAACCACTCCTCGTCGATAGAATTCAAACTATGATTGCTAGCCATAGTTGAATTCAATTGCCTTTTCCCCCATTATGTTGCCTCTAACTCTACTTTCTATGCCATTTCTTTCTTCTTGTATTTTTTGTTACTTTAGTTCAAGTTTAAAACAAGAAAAAACCAATAAACTACCTTGTTATTGGTTTTGTTCCCCTGGCTGAATTTCGAAATAGAAAATACAAAACAAAAAGAATAAAAAGGGGGGATTGTAAGAACATAGTAATTTCCTTTCACATCACAGTTTTAATCCTTATGAACTATAATGTATTATGTAATTGTGACTTAGGCTGGCTAGCTGGTAAAGTCGAAAAGGGGCCAGAGTGCCTAGGAAATGTAATACTTCATATAAATTAATAAAATACATTGTTGGCTGCAAGACGAACAAGGAAAAAAGAGACAGGGGGATATCATTCCATGAGAGAGGGGGCTTGAGGGGATATGTCTTTTTATTATTATTATTTATTTACCATGATTGATATTATGGAGAAAAGTGGTTACATGGGCTTCTTGGGGAAGGTCAAGTGGTTCTTTATTTCCAAGTAATTATATAAGCCCATCTTTGGTTTGTTTGGGGGTTCATTGGTACTTATTCATTCACCATACACCCTTCTCACTCTCTCATCCTTATAAGCCTCATTCTTTCTAAATTCGTGTGCTCTTGGTTTGAGCATGGATACAAATGGCTAGATGAGGGTGTCTTGGGGTGAAGTTCGGGGGTCACTCTTCCCCTAGTTCATCTTCTTCTCCTTGCTCCCTTGTTCTTCTTTATCTTCACTCACTATTGCTATATCGTGTGCTCTTGGGATGAGCATGGAAAAAAATGGAAGGAAGAGGAGATCCATTCCTGAATGGTTGTAATATTTTTATTGATCATTCCAGGAGGGAATGGATGCCCGTGTGCATGAGATTGATGACATTTTGGATAGAACTATATACAACTAATAATCCTTGGAGTTTCTAGCTGGGATATTTCCTGACCAGTAGCATTGGATCCCTAGTGAGAAATGGAACAACCTCAGGGTCTGCATGGCAGAGAAATGTTTTCATTTCTTTGGGTTGTGCAGGCCGAGGGGGAAAGAGAGATGGAAATTAAGATTTGTTGTGTGGTTGGGAAACCTCAGAGCTAGTTAGCTAACTATTGTGTGTTTATACTTGGCCTAGGACCCGTTCTTGTCGATTCATAGCCCTGGCTCGTGGGTGACCTATTGTTGAGAGTAAAAGAATACCAATGTCTATGGTTGGGAGGAACGTCCTTGTTCTGCAACCAGTTGGTGAATCTTTACTTGCCAAGATAAGTGCTCTCTATGTTTTCTGTGTAATGTTTATTTCCATTGTGTTTTTAATTATCTCTGATATATGTATTTGTAATGTGCCTATATGTTGATTATTTGTTGTGCATGGCACATTGTTTATCTCTTTTATGTTATGGCATGGATCTTGATTAATGGATGTGGTTCTTTCATGCTTGATTTTAGATTAAATGTTGTTAGAATTTCGAGATCCATTAAGAACTGAGTCTTGGGATTGCAGCATGGCCCGCTAGTTGGTGGCTTGGTGTGTTGCAGTCTGTTTAAGTGGCGTATCCCAGCCTATGGGTGGCCAAGTATGTTACAAAATGGCATCAGAGCCCATGGTTTCAAAACTAAACCGATATGGGATTTGATTGAGTATATTTAAGTTACCGAGTGCCAGAAGGGTGCTGAGAGAACACTTGAATGGTATTTGAAAGCTTAGGAGGTGTGGAAAAAAGGGAAGCCACAATAACTGTGGTTATGGGCCACAAAAATAAATTAGGCCCGTAGATCATTTGAGAGAAGGTGGACTGTTGGATTCCCCAAGTGGTTCAGTGGTTCGGTGTTTGGGGAAATCCGTTTGAGATTGCGTGGAATGGAGTTTTCTCCGAAGTTCAAAAATTCGAAACCAATCCGGAAAGTCCATTATTAGAGATACGTGTTTGTATATTAGTTGGTTTGAGATTTCAGTGTTCGACAGTTCAGGGATTGTATGGTGATCAACACCAAAAACTTCTGAAGCTCGAAGTCCTAGAGCATCGGTGTCCCAAAACTCTGGAGTAGCATAGTTCATAAATTCAGAGTTTGAAAGAAATGGGGAGTAGTGTTGAGGAAAGCTTCGAAGTCCCCGAGCCTCAAAGTCTTGAAGCTCCAGGAAGCAACTGTTTGGTAGTTCAACGTTCATAAGAAACAATGTGTTGAGCCAAGAAATCCTCCGAAGCCCAGAGCTACAAAGTGTCGAAGAACATATTGTGACATGGCATGATGATGTCACTTGGGGTGATGTGGACCTCCCCTAGGCATGCCATGTGTCATTTGGTTTTGTACTTATGACAGGACCTGTTGTACCAATAGATATCTGACATATAACACTCGATAGTGGGGCCACGTGTCACCACCTTAATTTATTATATGTTAGGGTCCTAACCTGCACATAGGTAGATCAATATATTCGGCTGTAATAAAGGTCAATATTAATAAGGCCTTTCAATAAAATAGAATAAGGCAGATGTAAGAAGACCTAATAGAAGCTTTCGCTTCTAGAAGGATCTTCCTCTAGATGCTTCTCTTGATAGACATATTTAGTATAAATAAGGGTCGAGGGTATGAAAACCCTAGCTTGGATATTATTGTAACAGAGCGCTGCTTGACTGGAGGTTTCCCCCTCAAAGAGGCCCATGAACATTACTTTCTGAATCAAAGTGTTATTTCTGTTGTTGTTCTTATATCATTTCTGTATTATTGTGGAGATTATGCTGGTTATATTACTGTTATTCTGCCATTTCTAACATTTTATTTCTGTTCTGCATACTTTTTATATCTGGTATATTACAAGCAATATCAGAGCATTTTCCTTGGCAAAAATTGTGGGAAATTGTTTTTCAGGGTAGAGACGTATTCTGACGTCTTTAAGCCACAAAGATCTGCCATTATTCGCATAAACCTGTAGTTGAGGGATTCATACATGCAGGAAATACAAGTGGTTCTTAAGCGCACATCTATTGGCCACCCTTGTAACCCCTATTGGTACCCCTTCGTGTGGTAGCGCATCAGACAACACATGTGCATGGATCGGCCTAGATTTCCTAAATCCCTCTTTAGATAAACTGATCGGACGCTTGACTGCTATAGTGCCACTGAGAACAACACTCGGGAAGATACTCTCTAGTACCTGGGTAGTCGGGTAGTACGACTAAGGGTACAGTCTATCCTCCTTAGTTAGTGCCCTGAGATATTGGGTTGAGTACTACTATTGGACCTCGCATGTATATCAGAGAGCTATAGCATAGGGCAAACCCTTGTCTGTAGAACCCTTGAATACATAACCTTTGGGGGACAGAAACATAAACAAATTAAAACAAACAAGATCGATTGTCGTGCAACTGTGTTCGGGTTGCCAAGTAAATACATGTTTCTTTCTGGTTAAGAATTTGGGGATTTCGTCGCTGCAATATTATTTAGATAGGAGTATAACTCCATAGGTGTAAAAAAAAAAAAAGTCCCGAAATTTTTTCACCATTATTTGAGACCTATTCCATTGGATTCATCTCTTCGCCCTTATCACATTCATCCATATCATTTTTCAACAAAATTTTTGACCTCGCGTGCCCCTTTTCAGTTCACCCATCCTCATGGCCCATACCCCTAGCCAAGACCTGAAAGCTCGCTTCAACACCTTGCAATCTGGTTTCCTCGAGACCCAAAAAGAAGTGAAACAACTCAGTGCTACTATTGCCTCCATTGATTCATCCATCAATACAACCATAAATACAACCATGCAGTCCTCAATGGAGGAAGTCAAACAAGAACTGACCACCCAACTTGAATCTGTCTTTGCATCACTCTGCACCAAATTGAAGATCCCTACCGATGACCCTTTCTATGATGCACCTCCAAAGACTGAAGGTGAACATTCCACCCATTCCCATACCTTTCAGCCCCATCACTTTCAATGTGACCTACGCCTTCCGCGGGTGGATGTGACCAAATTTGATGGCTCGGAACCCACTAGTTGGGTCACCCAAATGGAACATTATCTCTCTTTATACAACATTACATTTGACTTGGACAAACTCCAGTATGGTGTTCTCCATCTAGATTAAGAACATTGGCAATGGTGTCAATGGAGAAAAACTTCCTATTAAGGGTATATTGCTTGGACCCAATTTGTGACTGAGCTTTATGAACGCTCTAACACTGACACCAACCATTTGGGTTGTTTGACAAAGTTGAAACAATCAGGAACAGTAAAAGACTTCATAGCTTCCTTTGAGCGCCTGGCTTTTCGAACAGAGGGCATGACTGATGCTTTTTTTCAAGAGTGTTTTATCAGTGGCCTCAAGGAGGAGATTCAGGCCCATGTCCTCATGGCTCAACCTTTGAGTTGGGTGGAGGCTACTAAAAAAGCTAAAGAAGAAAAACAAGTTGTATCCTCTCAAAACCGTAAACCCTCCTTTATCCCTCACCTTAAACTCGTAAATCCCACTACTCCCTCTACCCCATTAAAGATCCAAAAATTGACCAGGGCTGAAATGGATGAATGCCAACTCAAAGACCTTTTTTATAATTGTGATGACAAATATTTCCCAGGCCACAAGTGTAAGGAACAAAATCTTTTTATGTCCATCTCTGAGGATATTTCGGAAGAGGATGTTGAAACTCCCATTGTGCCTGAGTCACCTGAAATCATTGACATAACCCCTCCCTTAGACCCTCCGGAAGTGGAACCGATCATTTCCCTCAATTATCTCACTGGCTTCTCGACCCCCCAAGCCCTCAAGTTAATCGGTTACATCAACCATCAGAAGGTCATCATTTTGGTTGATAGTGGAAGCATTCATAATTTTATTCATCGCTGCATTGCCCAAGAAACTCATTGCTACATCCATGCCATCAACAATTTCCAAATCATGATTGCCAATGGCGGTTCCATGAAATGTGGAGGGTGCTGTGAAAATGTGTGTCTCCAAATCGGTGACTACCACCTAAAATCCCATATGTTTTCTATTGACATGGGTGGTTGTGACATTGTGTTGGGTGCATACTGGATAAGGACTTTGGGTCCCATTCTCATGGATTTTAAGGCATTAACCATGCAATTCGACCAGGAAGGCCACCAATATAAATTCCAAGGCATCATGGCTGGTTCACCTGAGGTCATTAGTTCCCATCGCATGGAAAAGCTGCTCAAAAAGGGTCATTCTGGTGTCATTTCCCAACTCCATTCCATACAAGCAACATAGACACCCCTGGTGCCGGAAGACCTCCAAGACCTCCTTTCTAAACACCAAATGGTATTTTCCACTCCCCAAGGACTCCCTCATTCCCGCGGTGTTCATGATCATTCCATTCTCCTTGTACCCAAAATCCTTCTTCCCAATATCCGTCCGTATCACCACCCCTTTTCACAAAAAAATAAAATTGATAAAATGGTCCAGGAACTCCTTACTGCAGGCGTTATCCGCCCTAGTATGAGCCCTTACTCTTCTCTTGTAGTCATGGTCATGAATAAAGAAGGTTCTTGGAGAATGTGTCTTGACTTCTGTGCCCTCAACAAACTGACCATTAAAGAAAAATTTCCCATTCCTGTCATTGATGACCTCCTAGATGAATTGAGTGGCATCCAATTCTTTACTAAACTTGATCTTCGCTTGGGATATCACCAAATACATATGAAGGAGGTAGACATTCCCAAGATGACCTTTCAAACTCATGAGGTCCACTATGATTTTTTGGTCATGCCCTTTGGCTTGTGTAATTCCCCCTTCACCTTCCAAAGCCTCATAAATCATGTCTTCCGTCGTTTTCTTCATCATTTTGTATTAGTTTTCTTTGATGATATCCTAACCTATAGAAAAACCTGGACATACCATCTTACTCATGTGGATCGATTTCTCCATCTACTCTCTCAGCAAAAATTTTTCCTGAAATAGTCTAAATGTGCTTTTGGTGCCTCATAAGTAGAATACTCGGGTCATATGGTTGGGAAGGATGGCGTTAGGGTGGATTTGAAAAAGATTGAAGATATGCAAGACTGGTCACACCCAAAGACTCTCAAAATATTGTGTAGATTTCTGGGCTTAACAGGTTATTATCACAAGTTTGTTAAGAATTATGGCAAGATTGCAGCACCTCTCATAGCTCTCCTCGAAAAGAACTCTTTCTTTTGGAATTCAGTCATTGATCAAGATTTTCAAACCTTGAAGACGACCATGTGCACCACTCCGGTTCTGGCCCTTCCTGATTTCACAAAGACCTTTGTGTTGGAATGTGATGCCTCAGGGAAAGGAATCAGTGTTGTCCTTATGCAAGAGAGTCGACCTTTGGCCTTCACCAGCAGGTAACTATCTGAAAGGAATCTGGGCAAACCCATATATGAAAAGGAAATGTTGGCTATTTTTCATGCCATTGATCTGTGGCGCCCTTATCTCTTGGGGAAACATTTCCAAATTAAGACAGACCATCAAAGCCTCAAGTACTTTCCGGAACAATGCATTTCCTTCCTAGAGCAACAAAAATCGGTGACTAAGATATTTGGATATGATTATGAGATCATTTACAAGAAGGGCAAAGACAATGTGGTGGTGGATGCATTGTCCCAAAAATATGAAGAAGAAGGATCCCTTTTTTCTCTTTCTTTCATTGTACCAGATTGGCTCCAAGCTGTGTGCCAGGAATGGCTATAAGATCCCAAAAGTTTTTATCTGATCCAACAATTGCAGACCAATGCTCCAGCTCCCCCAGGGTACTCTTAGCTCCAGGATGAGCTTCGATACAAAGGCTGTTTGTATTTAAGTAAACATTCAAATCTTAAATCCATGGTACTTTCCGAGCTTCATGCTACACCCACAACGGGGCACTCCAGGTTCACCAAATCCTATGACAGGGCCAAATGTTCTTTCTTCTAGGATGGTATGAAACAGGACATCCATAATTTGGTTGCTGAATGTGACGTGTGTCAACACAACAAGGGAAAAACAGTCAAATCTCTGGGCACACTACAACCGCTTTCGATTCCACCTGATATTTGGAAGGATATCTCTATGGACTTTATTATTGGCTTACCCAAATCGAGAAATAAATCAGTCATAATGGTGGTTGTGGATCGTCTTTCCAAGTATGCTCATTTCTACGCTCTTCAACACCCATTTACTGCATCCACAGTGGCTCAAATTTTCATGGACCAGGTCTTTAAGCTTCATGGCATGCCGCACTCTATTGTTTCTGATCATGACCCAAATTTCAAAAGAAATTTTTGGCAAGAACTGTTTAAGCTACATGGCACCCAATTGCATCTAATCACAACTTATCATCCCCAGATTGATGGTCAAACGAAAGTTGTCAACAAGTGTTTGGAAACATATCTAAGGTGTTTTGCCTCTGAAAAGAAAAATCAGTGGGCTTAATGGCTACCCCTAGCTGAATGGTGGTACAACACTTCCTACCATACAACTACACGCATGACTCCTTTTAAAGCGGTATATGGATAGAAGCCACCTTCAGTTCTCTCACACTTACTGGGTACCTCAAAGGTCTAGGCGGTTGACCAAACACTTATAGTTTGAGAGGATATTCTTTGTACCCTTAAAGAGAACTTGGTCATGGCACATAATCACATGAAGCAACAAGCATATCAAGGTCACTCTGAACGCCAATTTGCAGATGGGGATCAGGTGTTTCTGCGACTGCAACCATACAAGAAAACTTCCCTCAAGGCTGAGTAGTGTCAGAAGCTAGCGCCCAAATTTTATGGTCCTTATATAGTTATTAAGCATGTGGGACAAGTCGCCTATCAGTTAGCTCTGCCCAATAAGTCAAAGCTACATCCTATTTTTCATGTTTCATGCTTAAAGAAGGTGATTGGAACTAGGTGCCAAATTCAAACCAACCTTCCCTAGTTAGCTGAAGAAGGATCCATTTGGCTATAGCCAGAAGCTGTTTTGGACTAGCGTGAGCGTCACCTGTGTCAGCAAACCATCAAGGAAGTGCTAGTTCAGTGGAAAGATACAACTCCAACAGATGCCACTTGGGAACCAACTACCATTCTGCAATAGTTTCCACATCTCAAGCCTTGAGGACAAGATTGTTTTTAAGGGGGCGGACATGTTAGGGTCCTAACCCACACATAGGTAGATCAATATATTCAGATGTAATAAAGGTAAATATTAATAATTCCTTTCAATAAAATAGAATAAGGAGGATGTAATAAGACCTAATAGAAGCTTCTGCTTCTAGAAGGATCTTCCTCTAGATGCTTCTCTTGATAGACATATTTAGTATAAATAAGGG
>JZKD02S1646265.1:864040-896598 GCA_000966675.3 Picea glauca | reverse complement strand
ATAGACATATTTAGTATAAATAAGGGTCGAGGGTATGAAAACCCTAGCTTGGAGATTATTGTAACAGAGTGCTGCTCGACTGGAGGTTTCCCCCTCGAAGAGGCCCGTGAACATTTCTTTCTGAATCAAAGTGCTATTTCTATTGTTTTTCTTATATCATTTTTGTGTTATTGTGGAGATTATGCTGGTTATATTACTATTATTATGCCATTTCTAGCATTTTATTTTTGTTCTGCATACTTTTTATATCTGGCATATTACATTATAGTTGTACTAAGTAGACCTTGAAAGGTTCATAATTTTATAAATTCGGCATTCATAGGAAATGTTGGAAGAAGTTATGGAATCCTATGAAGCTCGAAGCTCTGGAGTGTCGGAGTGACACAACATGATGACATCACTAGGAGTGATGTGGACTAGTTCGCTAGTTCAAAATTCGGTAGAATTGCTAAGTTTTGTTGTGAATTTCTCTGAATCCCGAAGCTTCGGAGAACATAAGTGTTAAATCCCCAGAGAGAGGTAGTTTAGAAGCTCGCCGGTTCGACGTTCAGAAGAAATAATGTATTATGGTGTGAAATCCTCCAAATCTTGAAGTTACGAAGTGGTGAAGTGCAAATTTGTGATGTGGCATAATCAAGTCATGTAAGGTGACTTGGACCTACTCTAAGCATGCCACATGTTATCTGGTTTCATACCTTTGACAGGTATTATGTACCAATAGAGACCTGACATTTGTCACTCGTTGGTGGGGCCACACGTCACCACCTTATTTAGTGACAAAAAATTCATGGAGATCACCGAGTTCGAAAATTCGATGTTTAGAGGAAATATGGGAGGAAGTTGAAAAATCCTCTAAATCTTGAAGCTCCGGAGCGCCGGAGTTGCGAAACCTTGAAGGATCACTTGTTCATTACTTTGTCAGTTCGACATTCGGGAAAATCATAGAGTATTGAGGTAGAAACCTCTGAAGTCTGAAGTTACAAATTCACGGAAGTAATGTAGTCTGCTGACGTCACCTAGGGTGACGTGGGAAAACAAGATACTTGCCATGTGTCATCATTTTTTAGGAACTTCAAAGACCTCTCGTGCATAATTAAGATACGACACGTTTTTTCTATCGGACTGGGCCACATGTCCACTCTGTAATTCTGCCACATAGCACCCTAGTACGTGGATGTTGATGAGACAACGACAATTCGTCAGTCTAGCATTCGGGAAAAACAAGGGAAGAGGAAGGAAAAAACCTTCAAATATCAAAGACTCAAAGAGATTCGGCAGTTCATCCTTCAGAGTAAATACTGGATGCTGCAGTCATAAGCCCAAATCTCGGAGCCCTAAAGCTCCGAAGAAGTACCCTCTAGAAGCCTGTCACTTCAGTGCTCGGGGAAAATAAAATATGGTAGAAGGAAAACCTCCAAAGCCTGAAATTTTGGAGCCCCAAAGCTACTAAGGCTCCAGATAAGTGCCTATATACTAGCCCTTGGTCACATGAAATTGAGGGCCAACGAAAAGGGGCTAATGCCAGAAAACTATTTTAAATAAAGAAAATGTCTTAGGAAGGAAGCCCGTGGTGTTTTGATTGTTTGGACCTACACCAAAAGTGGTAAAGAAGGTTTGTGAAACTTATTAGTGGATTCAACAAAGGTCCAAGAAATATTTTGTCTCTGAGAAAGGAGAATAATTGCACAAGGATTGCATCATTGAAAGGACAATTTTCAATTGTTCATAACTTTTTGGTCAGGATTCAGAATTGAGCAAGGAAGCAATCATTAGAAAGGTCTGGAAAGAGGATTCGAGAAAAATGTGCTAGAGTTGTCTACAGATTGAAGAGAAACAAGGATCAATCCTATATATTGGAGGTAGCACCTCCATTATTGCTAACAAAGTGTGTAGTGGAAGCATGGTATGAAAGACATCAAAGATGGCATGTTGGAAGTTGAACATGCATGTCAGAAGGAAATTAGATGGATCCAGGAAATAAATAAAAGATGAAGGTTAATATCAGCTTAGCATTTGGCTAGAAAAGATAAAGAAGCCAAGAGTGATTTGGCTAGAAAGTGCTCAGGTCAGAAATAATCATGCACAATGATTACAATGAGAGCACAAGAAGATTCAAGAATCCGGGAAGAATTGAAGACTTCTGGGATCAACAAGGAAAAGTGTTACAGGGAGATAGAAGATGCTGCAATTTTTGTGGCAGCAAGTATGTTATGGCTTGTTGGGACAACCATACAGAGAGAATGCTTGCATGTTTGCAAGTGTTGCTGATGATGTTGCTCCATGTGGAAGGAAGCAACACAAAATTGAAGTGTTGATTATAAGACTGATAAATAGGGATGAAATATTCTACTGTCATCAACTAATTATGTAGCATCAAATTCGTTTAATGAAAACTATGCAGGTAAGTATTTCTATTTTGAAATTATGTTTCATAATTGCCAAAGGGAAATTCAGGGAAGAATTTCCTGAGATTGAATTCTTATAATACAGATTATGATATTGTTTAAGTGCATTAACAAGAATAAGATACCACTAGGTGTGGTAAATACTAGAGGCACGTAATAGTTATCAAATATTCTTATCTTTTGAATGCACATACTGACATAATAACATGTCATGTTAATTTGGTTATGAGGTAATAACCAAAGAATTCAAAGATATGAACTTGTTATAGGAATGGATTCTAGGAAAGTTAGTCATGTATGAGACCAAGGCATGGTTGGATATGGAAAAGTATGGATATAGAAAGGTTACATACCACACAAATACCCAATGAACTTCCTACCTTTAAATAAAACTTGGAATACAACCTTTTTTCTAACACTAATGCACACCACATAATTATATTCTTGGTGTAGTGTTCGGGTCAAAAGGGAAGGCATCCAAATAATCGAGAAGACAATGGGAAGTGTGTGGGGAGTGTGTTAAGGAATTGTCCAGATCTCCAATTTATTGATGGTGAGATACATGACTTAGATATAGAGCGTTATGAAAATCAATGCAAAGGTACATTGAATAGATATGCATTGAGAGTTGCACTCACGCATAGTAAGTGGTAGAGTTGCACTCATACATTATAGAATTGTATACCTAAATGCATTTTCTGAATGAATTTTGTGAGTGCATGAAAATATATTATTGAATATAAATAATTATATTAATGACTGAAATGTCACTAACTCATGGAGTTGAGAACATTTCAGAAACTCTTAGATATTACAACAAGAAAGTTGCAGGTTAAAGTAACTACATACTCATAAATTAAAAAAAAGCTTTGTTGGGGGAGACAAAGTGACATTTCTGGAAAGTAGTGGTTGATAATACATGTGTATGTAATGATGGGATCATTCCAATTGATAGTTGGATTGATGTAATCAAATGAATTGTAAGAGGAAACACTTATGATATCACTTGTTTCCATGAATATATATGTATATAGCTTGTACCTGATATTAAAATTTGTTTGGCTAAAAAATGTTGAAATAACAGGAAGAAAGGGTATTGAATATGGCAATGTTGCAAGTCCATAAAGAAGACCAGTTCCTATTATTGCAAGAGCCAAATTATTATGAGCAGAATCTCATGTTTGGAAGTTTTGTTTTTCCTATATGAAATAGTTTTGGGAATTATAATTTAATAAATTACTAAAAAATTGTTTCGGCTGAATGTAAATCAAGGAAATTGTAGGTAGGATGGTATTGAATATGGAAGGGATGTAATCCCATAAGGAATACTGATATCTACAGCTGCAAAGACAAACATTACGAGCATAAACCTCATTCTTGGAAAATTTTGTTTTCCTATATAAAACATATTTGACATTTATGATTGAAATTATTATAATAATATCTCATGGTGACTGTATTTTTATAATACAGTTGAGATGTTGGCTATTGAAGTTGGAATCTTGTGAAAAATAAAACCATAAGGAAATCAAGCTCAATGACAAAGGCATGGAATGAAGAAATTCCAATGGACTTGTTACAAATGGAGTTCTCGAAGCCACAACTTTGAAACTTCCTGGCCAAGTGCACTAGAGCCCTGAGAGAAGTGGAACAACTTGAGGGATTTCATGGGGAAGAAAAGGGTTCATTTATTTGGGTTGTGAAGGGATGAGAGGGCATGAGATCTTGCTGTTTGGAACTACTGCTAGTGATATAAATTCTGGAAATCATTTACATGTTTTGGGTCATAATGCCTATGTATACATGTTTAATTTTAGGCCAGAGTGCCTATATATATAATATTGGGTTGGATTTCCTCTGTGGCATAAGGCCAAAGAGCCTAGAATTGTAACTTTAATAACATTGGAATGGTGTTTTGCATTGAGGACAATTCCAAAATAAGGGGAGGGAGATGTAACATCCCATTTTTTTGTTGGTTGTGGAGCCTGATTATCTTCTTGATTCAGAGGTCTTTGTTTTTAGCCATGTTTATACCCCATGAAGACTTTACACCCTAGAAGAATGTACACTCCTCCATGCGGGGGCGTGCAGGGGGAGGTTATCCCCCCTGCGGGGTCTGGGGGGGATATGCCCCCGATTGTGGGGTCTAGGGGGAAGTGGGCCTCCGACGAGGGTTCGAGGGAGAAGCCCTCGAAGGAAAAATTGCCTTGTAAATGTGTATTGTAATTTCATAGTAAATATAGACCATTCATTATAAGGTTGTAGATATGAAAGTAGAAGTTATGTTAGGGTTTTTTTCCCTATAAGGAAACCCTCTTTTATGAGGGAAATGTATTGCGACTATGCATTATTGTGAATATTGTATTCTGAGTGAAGAGAATGTGAGAGAAAGAAGAGGAATTTACAGTGGGTGTGTTTTAGGTTTTCTTCCTTCATTTGCTGGATAATAATAAAGGAAGGACCTATCAAATTCTCCGGTGGACATAGCCCACACTGGGTGAACCACGTATATTTGTGTCTCTATTGTATTGTGTATCTTCTATGTTTTATTTATGCATTTTTTAATTGTGTTTCTCCACGATCATTTTTTTCTAACAACTGGTATTAGAGCAAAAGGTAACTCGTAGGAAAAGAGGGTTCTTGGTTCGAGTGGGAGAAATGGTAGAAGATGGAAAGTTTAGGGTCAAAAAATTTAATGGAAAAAACTACTAGTTATGGAAGATGCAGATGGAATATTATTTATATCAGAAGGATTTGTTCCTACCATTGTGTGGAATAACAAAGAATCCGACGACCATGAAGGAAAAATAATGGGAGGTTCTTGACAGAAACACACTAGGAATGATATAGCTGAGCCTAGCATCATCGATGGCTTTCAATATTTTGAAAGAGAATACAACGAAGGAGATGATGGACGCATTGGCTAAATTGCATGAAAAACCCTCAGCATCCAATAAGGTATTTATAATGAAGAGATTATTTAATATGAATATTTCAGAAGGTGGGTCTGTTGCAGATCATTTAAATGAATTTAATACGGCTACTAATAGACTAAGTTCTGTAAAAGTGGACTTTGATGATGAGGTCAGGGCTCTTCTAATCTTGTGCTCATTTCCAGAAAGTTGGAATGGATTGGTCATGGCTGTAAGTAACTCTGTCTCTAGTTGAAATACTTTAAAATTTGATGATATTGTTGGTGTTATCCTTAGTGAGGAAATGTGTTGGAAAAGAACAGGTGAGACATCAGGTAATGCATTAAACATGGAGAACAGGAGAAGAAAAAAGGATATAGGAAGGGGCTCAGGGAACCGCAATAATTCTAGGAAGGGAAGATCCAAATACAGACTGGGAAAGATAGAGTGCTAGAATTGTGGGAAGAAAGGACTTCTTAAGAAATACTACAGAGCTCTAAAGAAACAAAGAGATGGACAACCAGAGAAACATGAAGAAGCAAATGTAACAGGTGATGTGTTACATGATGCTTTGATTCTTTTTGAAGATAACATTTCTGAGACTTGGGTAGTATATTTAGGGGCTTCATTTCATACCACACCCCATAGAAAACATTTTCTATATTATGTTCAAGGTGATTTTTGGACAGGTTCATTTGGGTGATGATGCACCATGCAAAATTGTTGGAATGGGAAAGGTAAAAATAAAGAAAATAAATGGAAACTAATGGTTCTTGAAAGAGGTAAGACATGTTCCAGATCTAATGAAAAATATAATTTCAATAGGGAAGTTGGAAAATGAAGGTTGTATATCCATATTTATAGATAAGGTGTGGAAGGTCACCAAAGGATCATTGGTGATAGCAAAAGGAGAGAAGGTCAGTACATTTTATTTATGTACTGGTAATACTAACTCTTCTATCTCTTTAGCTTCTACAAGAGTGGATACAACACTGTGGCATCATAGGCTTGGAAACATGAGTAAGAAGGGGATGCATATACTTCACAAAATAAATTTGTTGCTAGATCTTAAAAAAATTGATTTGGATTTATGTGAGCATTGTGCTCATGGAAAACAAAAGAGAGTCATATTTATGAGAGTCAGAAAAGAAAAGAAGAGTGAAAGGTTAGAGATTGTGCATACGGATGTATGGGGACCAAATCAGATATAATATCTTGGTGGATCTTGTTATTATGTTACTTTTATTGATGATGCAACTGGAAAAACTTGGGTTTATTGCATTTGACAAAAATCAGATGTTTTTGATACTTTAAGAAATTGAAAGATTTGGTTGAGAATGAGACAGGAAAAAGGTTGAAGTGTCTTATATTAGACAATGAAGGTGAATATTGCAAAAAGGAGTTTGATGATTAATATTCATACCATGGGATTCGTAGAGAGAAGATAGTTCTATGAACACCACAAGAAAATTGTGTGTCAGAAAGGATGAATAGGAAAATCATGGAGCGTGCAAGGAGTATGAGATTGCATGCCTGTTTTCCCTTACAGTTCTCGACAGATGTTGTATATACTATTGCTTACTTAATAAACAAAGAACCTTCAATCTCTTTGGATGGTAGAATTCCAGAGGAGGCATGGACAGGTAAAAAGGTAAACTATTCATTTTTGAAGACTTTCGATTGTGAATCATTTATCCATATTAACAAAGAAAATAGAACAAAGATTGAGGTAAAATCCAAGAAGTGTACCTTTATTGGATACAGTATTAATGATTTTGGTTATCTCTTATGGGATTATGAAAACAAAAAAATAATTAGGAGTAGAGATGTCATATTCAATGAGAAGGTCATGTACAAATATTAGTTGCATGGAAAGAAACAGGGAAAAGAAAAACCAAAATACATAGTGCTTGATGAGATCACTAAAAAAGAAATTCCAAAGGTACTAGAAAATCAAAATGTACAACAACATGATCAACAGGTATCTCAAACTCCTGCAAGTGTTGTTAGAAGATATACCAGGTCAAGAAGACCCCCTGAACGATACTCTCCTTCATTGTATTATTTATTGTTGATTGATTCTGGTGAACCATAATGTTATGACGAGGCAATGCAGGTAGACACCAAAAATAAGTTGGAGCATGGCATGAAAGAGGAAATGGATTCCTTGGTAAATAAACAAACTTGGGACTTGGTTCAATTGCCTACAGAAAAAAGAGCTTTGCAGAATAAATGAGTTTACAAGTTGAAGGAAGAAGATGGAGGTAAGAAGCGGTACAAGGCTAGAATTGTTTTAAAGGGGTTTGCACAAAAGAAAGGTATAGATTTTGATGAAATATTTTCTCTTTTTGTTAAAATGAATTCAATTAGGACTATTTTAAGTCTTGTGGTAGTAGAATATTTGCATCTTGAACAATTAGATGTAAAAACATATTTTCTTCATGGGGATTTGGAGGAAGATATTTATATGCAACAACCACAATGATATGAGGTCAAAGGGAAGGAGAATTTGGTATGTAGGTTGAAGAATAACTTGTATGGCCTAAAGAAAGCTCCAAGGTAGGTGTATTTGAAGTTTGACATGTTTATGACAGAACAATATTATAGTAGATGTCATTTTGATCACTGTGTTTATTTTAAAAGGCTAGAAAATGGAAGTTATATTAACTTGTTATTGTATGTAGATGACATGCTTGTTGCAGGGTCTAATATGCAGGATATAAATGTGAGCAAGAATAAATTAGCTAATTAATTTGAAATGAAGGATTTGGGTTCTGCAAAGAAAATCCTTGGTATCAGAATAAAAAGAGACAAGACAAATTGCAAATTGACATTGTCTCAGGGTGAGTACATAGAGAAGGTGTTGGAGAGGTTTAGAATGAAAAATGAAAAACCAATTAGTACACCTTTGGCCAACCATTTCAAATTAACTAAGGAAATGTGTCCCAAGACATAGGAGCAGATAGAATACATGTCCAAGGTCCCTTATTCATCAACAATTGGCAGTTTGATGTATGCGATGGTTTGCACAAGTCCAGATATTGCACATGCAGTGGGAGTTGTGATTAGGTATATGAAAAATATAGGTAAAGAACATTGGGAGGCAGTAAAGTGGATTCTCAGGTATTGGAGAGGTACTGCTACTCATGCATTATGTTTTGGAGGTTCAGACACTATTCTACAGGGATATGTTGATTCAGATATGGAAGGTGATCAAGATAGCAAGAGGAGCACCAAAAGGTATTTTTTTACTATAGGTGGAACAAAAGTAAGTTGGACTTTTAAACTACAAAAGGTTGTTTCACTTTCAACAATAGAAGAAAAGTATGTTTCTGCTACAGAGACTAGTAAAGAAATGATTTGGTTACAGAGGTTTATGGAGGAATTGGGAAAGAAGCAGGAGAATGGTAGGTTGTACTGTGACAGTGAGAGTGTCATTCATATTGCAAATAACTCAACCTTCCATTCAAATACTAAACATATATAGCTTAGGTACCATTTCATACGATCTATCTTGGAAGATGGACATTTGATGTTGGAAAAGAGGCACACTAGCCAAAATCCTACAGACATGTTAACTAAGAGAGTAACCAAGGATAAATTGAGTTCCTGATCAGTTTCAGTTGGTCTTCAAGAATGAAGATGAAGATGAGAAATTTTCTAGGTCCAAGAAGGATCATAGTCCAACAGATACAACAACGATGGAGTTGTTGAGATCAATCTCCAAGTGGTATATTGTTGGTTGTGGATCCTGATTATCTTCTTGATTTAGAGGTCTTTGTTTTCAGGCGTGTTTATACCCCATGAAGACTTTACACCCTGAAATAATGTACAGTCCTCCACGTGGGGGAGTGTAGGGGGGGGGTTACCCCCCCTACGGTGTCCAGGGGCAAGAGAGCCCCCGAAAGGGGTTCAAGGGAGAATCCCCCAAAGGAAAAAAATTCCTTGTAAATGTGTATTATAATTTCATAGTAAATTTGGACTGTTCATTATAAGGTCACAGATCTAACGATAGACGTTATGTTAGGGTTTTTTCTTAGAAGGGAAACCCTCTTTTATGAGGGTAATGTATTGTGGCTATGCATTATTGCAAATATTTTATTATTAGTGAGGAGACTGTGAGAGAAAGAAGAGGAAGTTGCAACGGGTATGTTGTACGTTGTATCCCTTCATTTGATGGATAATAATAAAGGAAGGACCTGGAAATTTCTCTGATGGACATAGCCCATACTGGGTGAACCACATATATATGTGTCTCTATTGTATTGTGTATCTTCTGTGTTTTATTTCTACATTTGTTTTTTTTTATTGCTCCATGATCATGTTTTTCTAACTATTTTAACCCTTATGAACTATAATGTATTATGTAATTGTGGCTTAGGCTGGTGAGTCGGTAAAGTCGAAAAGGGGCCATAGTTCCTAGGAAATGTAATACTTTATAGACATTAATAAAATACGTCGCTGGCTGTAAGAAGGACAAGGACAAAAGAGATAGGGGGCTATGATTCCACAAGAGAGGGGGCTTGAGGGGATAAGTATTTGTATTATTATTATTTATTTACCATAATTGATTTTATGGAGAAAAGTGTTTACATGGGATTCTTGGGGAAGGCCATGTGGTTCTTGATTTCCAATTAATTATATAAACCCATATTTGGTTTGTTTGGGGGTTCACTGGTACTTATTCATTCACCGTACACCCTTCTCACTTTCTCGTCTTTAGGAGCCTCATTATTGTTGAATTCACTTGATCTTGGTTTGAGCATGAATGTGAATGGATGCATGAGGGTGGCTTGGGGTGAAGTTGGGGGGTCTCTCTTCCCCTAGTTGAGCGCTCTTCCCCTGGTTCGTCTTCTTCCCCTTTCTCCCTTGTTCTTGTTTCTCTTCACTCACTATTTTTAGATCGTGTTCTCTTGGGATGAGAATGGAAATGAATGACAGGAAGAGGAGAGCCATTGCTAAATGGATGCAATATTTTTAGTGATCATTCTAGGAGGGAATGGATGCTCGTGTGCATGAGATTAATGATAGTTCAGATAGAACTGTCCACAAACAAGAATCCTTGGAGCTTCCAGTAGGGAGATTTCCTGACCAGTAGCACTGGATCCCTGGAGAGAAATGGAACAACCTCATGGAATGCATGGAAGAGAAAGGTGTTCATTTCTTTGGGTTGTGCAGGCTGAGGGGAAAAGAGAGCTAGAAATTAGGATTTGTTGTGTGGTTGGGAAACCTGAGAGCTAGTTAGCCAACTGATGTGTGTTTAGAATTGGCATAGGACCCGTCCTTGTGGATTCATAGCCCTGGATCGAGGGTGACCTATTGTTGAGAGTAAAAGAACAACAATGTTTATGTTTGGGAGGAACGTCCTTGGTTTTCATCCAGTTGGTGAACGTTTACTTGCCAAGATAACCGCTCTCTTTGTTTTCTATGTAATGTGTATTTCTGTTGTGTATTTAATTATCTATGAGATATGTATTTGTAATGTGCCTATATGTTGGTTATTTTCTATGCATGGAACTTTTTTTTATCTCTTTTATGTTGTGGCATGGATCTTGATTAATGCATGTGGTTCTTTCATGCTTGATTTCAGATTAAATGTTGTTAGAATTTCGATATCCATTCAGAACTGAGTCTTGGGACTGCAGCGTGCCCCACCAGTTGGTGGATGGGTGTGTTGTATCCTGTTTAAGTGGCGTAGCCCGATCTGTGGGTGGCCGAGTATGCTACACCCTGCGCCTCTAGAATCCTATGCTTGTGGACTTGTTTAATTTAGGGTTCAATTTTTTTTTTTTTTCTAAATAGGACATTTTTTAAACATTCTAGTGTTAAATTTTACCTTGTGATTCTTCCCCTCTCAACCCTATTCTAAATCATGAAAATACCCTTAAATCTCAAACACATGTGGAAGGTCATCCGCATAGATGATTTTAGGGGCTAAATTTCGCTCATGGGCTAATTTTCCATGGTTTTTCCAAAAATGAGATTCGCTATTTTAAAAATGATTCGCCTAAATTCTATAGGATAAAATTATTTTACCTTAAAAATTGCCAAAAATTTATATAAACAATATAAAATCCTTAGAAATTTGAATATTTTTACAAAAATATCGCCAAACATTTATAGTTGGCATATGAAGGATAAGTAAGATTCGCCAAGGTTTCTACATTTTAAAATAAATTTCCATCCTTAAAATCATCCCTGGTCATCCCCTCCTTTCCCTTACTTGAATATTTACCTTGACATTGAGGGGAGAAATGAATGTTGAAATAAAAGCACATGGAACCAGTGAAACAAATCATAGAAAGATATTTGCGATCAAGTGAATAAGTAAGCGAGTGGTATATAGTGGGTAGAAACTACATATAGGCCGATGAATAGAACCTTCCTACAAGTTCCCTCATTGCAACCATTGAAACTTTGGATAAAACTCCGGTGCAAAGTCTCTTTCTTTTCAAGACACCAACTAGTGCCTCGACAAAATGACGATATCCTTCATTCCCTGATGTGTATCCATACTGCTCCTTAGTTAAAAAATTTATGTTTTTTTTGGAGTAAAAGGGTTGTATCACATTCATTATATTTTTTTCTCAATATCACATGGACTAATGATAAAACCTGTTTGTTGTGATATAACATTTTTGTTGCAGAACCAATCATGTCTACTCATAGAAAAGCAACCCAAACTCCTGAAAATACTCCTATAGTTGATATTCCTTCAAGAAAGGATGAGGAGGAAGCATACATTGACAAATTAGGACCAATCTAAAAGGGTTGTATCACATTCGTTATATTTTTTTCTCAATATCACACGGACTAATGATAAAACCTGTTTGTTGTGATATAACATTTTTGTTGCAGGACCAATCATGTCTACTCATAGTAAAGCAACCCAAACTCTTGAAAATACTCCAATGGTTGATATTCCTTCGAGAAAGGATGAGGAGGAATCATACATTGAAAAATTAGGACAAATCTATAATGAGACTGAATGATTCATTGATAGAGAGACCTCATTCAAGTGGGGTGAAGTATACCAAATGTTTAACAATTAGACTTTCCTGTAACTTTCAGAGCAGGATCCTGATCTTGACATTTACAAAGAAATAAATAGGTCTAAGTTGTATAAGGTTGCATCTCATGCAACCATGTTCTTTTTTTAAGAGGTCATCTTTTGGATAGTAAAGCATGCCAACCTAAACAAGAAATATATAATTAATGCAAATGGCTAGCCAGTTTCCTCTTTCCAAGATTTAGTGATCACTTCTTTCTACCATTTACATGAAGGGGAAAATCCATTAGATGAGGATCTGGTGAAGATTTTGCCTCACAGTTCTAGGGATATTTTGAAGATATGGTACAAAAAAGGAAAAAATTTCAAAACGAGGACTTCTAACGAATATCCTACAAATTCACTTAGATTACCATACCAATATGAAGTAGTGATGTTATGTAGGCTGTAAGAGGAACCCAATTCCAAAAAGTTCAAGATATCATGGGTTTCCCTCCTTTATTATGTCACATCCTTTGGATCATATTTCAACTGGGGAGACATTTTATCCTCAACTCTAGAATGAGCACTTGTTTCTGCAAAGAACATGACCTATGGGAAATTTCTTTACTTCCATATGTTATCATATCTACTCGACATGATGTTCCTAATTCATGCTTATATATATATGGGATGGGAATGGATGCCAAACGATTCCCCAATCCATATTTACTCCATATTTACTGTAAAGTGCTATGGGAGCATAAGTACCATTTGAATATTAGAAAATTTGTGAAAATGTTTTGATCAATTTGTACTAACTGTTGTTGTGTGCACCTCCACCTTGTATGAAACATAAATATCAAGTCATTGTAGGGAGAGTAGGTAATTGGTACCTACTTGAGTATGACACATACATTAGGGTGTATTGGGCCACCAAATATCCCCATATGCTCCCAAAATTCATCCCTAACAAGTTGTTTCTGCAAGAGATATCCTATCACACAGTAATACGTGGAGTAGGCACAACATTGTACAAAGATAAAAAAATCAATCTGGCCACCTCTCCTACTGTGGATTGGTTCTTACTTGTTCAAGGAAGTTAAATAAGATTAGGAATAAGTGAACATATTGGACTATTTCCACTTCAATTAATAAATATTATGAAGACATGATACTCTAAACATTGTCAGTAATTACTACAACAATCATAAATATAGATCTAGAGTTACACCTTATATGTCTGGGAAGAGGAAGAAATTGACTACAGAGCTAGAACATAGCATGATGTGATTTTAAAAAGAAGAGCAAACCCTTAATGGGTAGGTGGAATAGAATATGAGCATAGATCTAGAGAAGCTCATAAGAAAAGGAAAGAAGAGGAAGATCGATTGAAATAAAAGGCAGAACACAAACTGAAGGAGGTGGAGTAAAAAAAACAAAAATAGAGAAAATACAGAAACAAAAATAAGAAAATAAAAAGGAACAAAGAGAACAGGAGAAACATTTAAAAGCAACAAAGTCAACTAAAGAAAAAGAATAAGAAAAAAAGAAGAGGAAAGAGGAAGAAGCTGAAAGTGAATGAAAAAAATCAATATTAGTAGCAGCAGAACCAGAGAAGCAAGCAACAACATAAGCGAAAGAATGACGAAAGGAATAAGCAAAAGAGTTGAAAATAAATCAAGAGGAAGAAAACGCCCTTGACCCCATGGACACAAACATTCTAATATCATCAACGAATATCTCCCTCACTGGAGAAAACTTCCCATTAGGAGAATTGAGGCTGGGAGCTTACACACCATCAAAGGTCTAGACGGTAGCTAACTTGAACTCCTATATATTTGACAAGGATTATGGCAGGATCATCTTGAATAAAACTAGAAAATTACCAATGGATGGAGTGTCTTTTTTATCAGTGATGACAAAGGAAGAGATAATAGAAAACATTAGAGATGATCCTCTATCTATCACTTCAGTCGACGTTTCCTTCATGCAAGCATTGAAGTAAAACTTGAGAGACATGATGCGTGAAATAGAGGACCAGAAAGAAAGAATAAGATCATTGGAAGAATAAGTACATCACTACAAGAGTGATCATATTGAAATTCAGGAGTCCAGGAAATGTGTTGAAGAGGTCAAAAAAGAACTCCATAACCTGGCCAAAGACATGTATGTAGGAATGCAAAACTTCTAGAGAAAAACTACCTAGATCATGGCTCAACTAAATAAGGCTCAGACCAAGAATAAAAAATTCACTGCAACTAGTGAAAGACTAAATGATATGAAGGGGTGCATATTAGAAAATCTAGACACCCCATAGGAATTTCCATGGATGACATCTTGAGAAGCCAAGATTAATTACATTTCCCTTGATTATTGTTAAAAATCTGGGGAGAAGTTCACAGGGATGATTTTAAGGATGAAAATTTATTTTAAAATGTAGAAACCTTGGCGAATCTTACTAATCCTTCATATGTCAACTATAAATGTTTGGCGACATTTTTGTAAAAATATTCAAATTTCTAAGTATTTAATATAGTTTTTATAAAATTTTGGCGATTTTTAAGGTAAAATAATTTCATCCTATAGAATTTGGGCGAATCATTTTTAAAATAGCGAATCTCGTTTTTGGAAAAACCATGGAAAATTAGCCCATGAGCGAAATTTAGCCCCTAAAATCATCCCTGGAAGTTCAAGGAGTTAAAAATTTCACTTGCAACGTGTGCCAAACTCCACAAAGAGACTATTATCCTAAAATTCAAATGTCATGCACCCCGAATTGAAGCGCTGGACTAGTTGAAATCAGATGAGAAAGGTTTTGCAGAGTTAGAAGAAAACATGAAAGAAAGGCAAATGGACGCTAGAACCCCATCCAAAGTGACAATATCCTTAATGAATGATTATCTTGTATAACCTTCCAGAGCCTAGAATATGATATAGGATTTCATGGTCAATCTGACTAGAGACATGAATACCACTACAAGGAAAAAAACTTGTAGCAGAGGTTATAGCAAAGGTTTTTAGTGTTACAAAAATGGAAAAAATTGTCAAAAAAACCTTCGCTTCCGTTTTCAGTAGCGGATGTTTTTGCAGAGATTATAATGGAAATTCATTATAACTAAAAAAATATTGGCGGCCGAAGTTTTTAGTGGATGTTTTTCTAGGTGGTGCGCTTCATGGTGTATGTGCATCGGTGCGTTCTCAAACTTAAAGCATCAATGCTTACATTTCACCCAAAGCACCAGGGCAGTCAAAAAAATATTGAGGCACCGATGCTCTTCTAAATAATAATGCACCAATTATTTAATAATAAAAGTGCACTGGTCGAATCTATGATACCATGCACCAATGCATTACAATACAAACCTGATTGGTGCATGAAATTGAGAAAGCACCGATGCAAAAGTCTGATACAGAAGCACCAGTGTCTTGTTTTAATTAAATACACTGGAAGACCAATTTTTATTATTATAATTGTTGTTAAAATAATATTATGATCGCTGTTGGTTCATTGTATTATAGCACCGATGTGTATTTTATTACCACAACAATGATTTTTAGCATTAAAATCAACAATGTTCATTTTCTCTTTTTAAAAACATCAACCTATGACAGTGCAATTATTGTTATTTTTTAATTCCATTGTTCATAAAAAAATTGTCATATATATTATAATAGTATTCATATAAATTAAATTTTAAGTAGTGCATTTGGATATGATGTTTGGATTAATTTGTTATATCAATGGATTTCACATCTCTTCATTATAATATTTAATCATCCATATATTTAATCAATGATGTAACATTTCACAACAACATTGGACAACACAATGGAATAAAATTAAACATATTTTATTATATATGAATAAGAGACTCTTTGTCATACAAATTGGGACACTTATTGGTAACCCCTTGTCTTTCAATTGGGATAATATGTCCATTACATTAAACAAAATGTATGATTTTCGCAGACAATTATTTAAAAAAAACAACTCCTTGCATTGATATCCAAATATATTGATCACCATTCTTCTCTGGAACTTTTGTTAGTGCTCGATATACTTCCATGACTTGGCTTATTTGGTCGAATGTTTTGTTGATTGCCTCTATTGTTTTTCTTAGCTTCTTCAAGTTCCATCTACAAAAATAAAAATAAAGTGTAATGAATGTATCTACATTGGTGAAAATAATGAAAATTGAAATATATAATATACATGAGTGTAAATTGAAAAATGACGTACCATACAAAGAATTGACTCCTGAATGATACACATTCTTTCAAAACCAAATCTCATGCCTTCTGTCAACAACTCTTTTGTTGACACATTTCCATGCTTTGTTTCGTGCAAATTTTATACCTCGTAATAAATCATAGATGTAATATAAGGTATTTTTTTGTTCCATTACTTATAAAATGAGAGAAGTAAAACAACATAGATACTTACAAATTCCACAATTAATTTTTGATATGCCAAAATATACTCACAACCCATACTTAACCCAATGTTAATCAATTCTTCTGATGGATCTTCTTTGTATTTTAGCACTTGTTTGAAGACATTCAAGGATGGATGTTGTAAAACAACTTAAAATATACAAAAATGAAATCTTGAGATGTTATAAGGAAATAACAATTACTCACAAACTTTTATATCAACCCTTTTCTTCCTTGTCATCCTGTTTTATGTGTTGAATGTGTTCCATTTTGTTTTCTTTTCTGCAAGAAAATACTTGAAAATAAATTTTTAATGCTAAATTATTTATTTATATATACCTAATAGAAAAATTCAATGATTTCATACATTTGAAACACGCTGTTGTTGATATGGTTCCTCCTGCGATGCAATTATGTCCATTTCTTTTACCATCTCCTTGTACTCTTTTTTGGACATTCCTACCGGCATATTTAAGATATCAGCTTGTTGATCCTTTGGGATTTTCATAATCTTCCTGAAAAAAATAACATGACAATAAACTATTTTTATATTGATATATGAAAACGAAATATAACAAAAATGAAATTAATAAAGGAATGATTTGTAGTAATATATACATATTATAGAAAAGAATTTTGAGGAATATTTATTTTTGAATGATTCTTTTTTGTGTTGTATGTTTTTTCTATTGCAAGTGTGACAGGTCCCATTGACCATTTCTTTCGAAACGCTTCCTGTAGTTTAGATATAACCTGGTTCTTGGAATCATTGGATTGATTTCTATATTGTAAGTGGAAAGTACGTCTATACATTTGTTCCACTATATCCCTCATAGTTTTGTAAAAGTTTTTCCCCCTTTCATTAACCTCCAACACCACTCCATATGAGCTAAGGACGAATTCATCATCATTTACATCTTCTATAATTTTTATTTTCTTAGGACGACATTCCGTTCCTTCATAGTTGGTCCCTATAGAAAATTAAACATATGTGAATTAATAGAAAGTTTGAAACATGTTATCTAATATTTTAAAGTATATTATTAATGAAAATTCAAAAAAGAACTCATATTGAATAGTATTTTTTCATTCCCCTGATTCATCCTTTTGCAGTTTTTTCATCAAGCTTTTACACTCTTCTCCACTTAGATCACAAATAATCTTATCGAGCTTCCTCATTTTGTGGCTCTGCATGAAACACACTAACCAATACATATTATTTAAACTTACATATAGTTCAAACATATTAATTTTGTATAGAATTTACAAAGAACTTACCTTTTTTGCTTCTTTGGATGTTCTATCTTTGTGCCGATCAGAATTTTTGTTACTTGAACTATTCTCACACATTTTTTTTTTTATCAATATACAACCTGTACAATTCAATATAGAAGATATTAAATATATTTATAAATAAATTAGTTAATTTTCAGCAAAAAAAAATAGGTTTTCGGTGCGCTTTAATAATATGAAAGGACTGGTGCGTTCGATATAGGAAACACACCGACAAGAAAAAATAATTTTTTAAAAAATACTTTAAATTATAACAATGCGATATGTATCCTCCCCATGGTGTAGAGAAGTTGGTGAGGGAGTGTGTTGTTAAGGAACTTTGTAAGTGAAGTCACCAGTTCGAAACCTCTGGGGACACCTCAAATCCAACCATGTTAAGGGTTGGTGTTGTCTAGGCCGGGTGCGATCCCCATGTGATTTTGACGGCTTAGATTTCATTGGGTTGTGGCATATCAAACATAAGACAATATTGCAAGTCAGGGGTATTTAGCTAATAAAAAAAAAGTGTGATATGTATCGATAAAAGCACCACGACTAGAGTAAAAAGAGAAAAAAAAAAATTACACATCGATGATTTTTTTTTTTTTTAAATAGTGTTACAAAATTTTCGATGTGTTTTATCATTGAGTGCATTGGTGTTTTATAGTTAAATCAATGCACCGATAAACATAAACCATTTAAAAACAAAACGTGACAGGGTCGAGAGGGTTTGGATCTGATGCAATAAGTGGTTCCCTTGCATCACATGCCAAATTCCTTATATGTAGAAACATAAACACATTAAATCTAAAATGACTAAAATGAAAAGACCTAATTGTGAAGTGATAGAGGGATTTAAACCCTAAGGTGAAATTTTGCAGTCACATAAGAAAGAAGCAAGGAATTAAGATAAGTATGATTTTTATTTTTTATTTTTTCCTGAATTTTAATTAAATCTAAATAGGGATAGAAATTGTAAAATAAATTATTATTAAAATCAATAGTAAAATTAAATTTTTTATTATGCAGGGTTTCGAGTGAATCACAAAGCCCTTTAAATTCTGATCTTCTGAATAATTTTGTTACTCCAAAAGGGTTTTGAGTGAATCACTATACCCTTCCAATTCTGATCTTCTGAATAATTTTGTTGCTCCACAGTGCTCCCTGGTATGTATCTCCTACAAATCGCTACCCTGTGAATTTTGACAAAGTAATGAAATAGTGAATAAATTCTTACTATTTAAAGGACTTTATGACATTAGCTTTTCCAAAAATAAATTCCTGCTCATTTTTCAATTTTAAAAAAGCAAAGCCATTATTTTTTTTTTTTAAGTTTTTCAAAGCACCAATACATTTGATTAGATAAAGAACCGGTGCACTAAATGTTTTTGGAGCAACCATAGATTTTTTTATTTGTTTCAAATATTGATAACTGGTGCGGTTAGTAACTAAACGCCTTGGTGCTTTATATTGTTATAGACACATCATTGCGCTTTCTTTAAACAAGTGCACTGTTATGCTTGAAAAGTTATATGAATTTTTATTTACGCATAAAATAGTATATTCATCTTCAATTATCTTTTAGGATGAATCCACATGACTTACAGTACTTCATAGTATACATTTTCTGCTTAAAGTCACCTTATTCTTAAAAAAATATTGTTGATGTTGCTCAAATGCAGGGAGAAAAGATTATAATATCAAATGGCCAATTATTAAAATTCCCTCCTGTTCCATATTGCTCAAATTCCATTGCGGATTTCTCCCTTTCCATCTCTAGTAAGTTCAAATTTTATTTATATTTTTATTATATAATTGAATTTATTTTTTTATCTATGTCAATTTGAATAAAAACGTATCCAAATTAGGAGGATCCTGATTCATAATCGAGTTCAGATGCATAAAATATTCCACCAGTTCAAAAACGTCAGAATATATTATCAGGAGCAACATACCGCAAACTGTTGGTAGATGAAAATGGACAGTTGCTTTACTCTTCCAATTGTAACATTCCATCTTCCAGCTGCAATCCTGGGTCAATGATGGTAATAATTGTTTGGTATAATGTAATTTGAACAAACCAATTGCATTGTTCTTACTAATATCATTGATTTACTAATGTTCAATATTTTTGAAATTAGGGTTCTGATGATGAGCGACCTACCTATAATCTTCCATTGCACCCCACTACAATTTCAAATTGAGAGAAGGCTACAATAAGAGCACAACTCAGAGAGGAAGCATACCAAGAATGGTTGAATCAACTACCTATTCAATTTTCATTACGTCCATATTCAATAATTATGAATGACTACATCAATGGTTGTTCTTCACAAGTTGGCAATGGAGTCAATCAAATAGAGGTTGGTATGTATGAATATTTACGAGATACGAATTCCATGGAGAAAATTTTGTTAGATTCATTCCAAAACTATGAGCTAGGGGATGATTCTCATATCATTGATACCTTTTTCGAAAGCCTGAAATCTTCTTTCACCACCCCTCTATTTGGACCTATCCGTTCAAAGTCTACCCAGTTATTGTACAACTTGAAAGCAAAGTTTGGCATGTCAAATGCATGTTTCTAGGCAATATTGAGGTAACTGATGATCAAGTACCTTATAATATTTTGAGAAATTGTGTCACACAATCAACATTAAAAACAATCAATTTTATGAACATTAAATGACATTGTACATTTCTATCTCCCACTAACTATAGGTTATTCAAAGATAAGGTTTTTCTGAATGATAACATCTTGCCTAGTAGCTGCAAAAAAGCAAATAAGATGTTGAAAATGTCGTGTATTGAGTATATATCATATCATGCATGTCCAAATTATTGTATTCTATATAGAGGAGAATATGCAGACAAAGTGATATGTCCGAAATGAGGGCATGGCAGGTACCATAAATAAAATATAAAGGATAAATCACATGGTCCTCCTGATAAGATATTTAAGCACGTGCCTATAATCCCAAGGATTCAAAGGCTCTTTCATTGCAAATAATGAGCTATGTTGTAGGGATGGCATGTCTCACACAAAAGTGAGTCGGGAGTTATGGGAATCCCAACAGATTCAATAGCCATGAATAATAAAGATGACACATGACTCAAAAAGTTCAAGGATGAAGTATGAAGTCTATGACTCAACATAGCCTTGGATGGTGTCAACCCATATTCCCTCCAAATTTTTTTTTATTATGATTGACCTATAGTATTGATCAATAAAAATACCCCCCCCCATGGTTGTTTGTGAAGAATGAACATCTTATGTTGGCTCGTATAGTCCCTGGTAGAAGATAAGTCAAAGATATGGATGTCTACCTGCAACCATTGGTAGATGAATTGAAGGAATTATGGGAAGGGATACATGTATACGATGTATCAAGACCCATCACGATCTAGAGGATTTTTACTTTGTAGGGTATGTGTGCTTACACCACACATGATTGTCCAGGCTTAGGAGATTGCTATGGTAAATTACATGTTTATTGATTTGTTTATATATGTAACGATATTGTTTGGCATATTAAAATCATTGTGATTGTTCTGATATTCAATGCTAACGAGCTCTGTATAGATTAATAATTCTGTAGGTCTTGAAACAAAGGGGTATCATGGATGTAAATGTTGTGGACCATCTCTAAAGGCTAGGTGGGCCAAACACCTATGAAATCCAGTGTATGATTGCTTCAGGGTATTCCTCCTAGAACAACACCCTTACAGAAGAGCAACATCCGCTTTCAATGGTAAACCAGAGAGAACCCAAATGCCTGCAATAATGACACCAGCATAATGGATATTACATAAATGTTCGATTCAAATGGGGATCCTATGTTCGATGATCTAGAATTCTTCAACACCTATGTTGAGAAATTTCCCATTGGGATGAAAAGGAAATTTGTCTTTTATGAGCTCCCATATTGGGAGCATCTTAATATTGCCCACTTACTAGATACCATGCATATATTTAAAAATGTTTCATCTTCTTTATGGAGGAACATATCATCAAAATAAAGTGACACATTGGCTATTAGGAGAGATATTATTTCTTCAAAAATAAAAAATAAACATTGGCCAAAACAAGAAAGTAGAGGAGAGGTTGATCCCTCTTGGTCTTCCAAAGAAGGTGATGTCCCAAGGATTTTGAAGAAATATGATATTTATTTGGAAAAGGAAGTTATATTGGGTGTGAAGGTGCCTTATTTATATCGTTCTTCACTACAAAAAAACTTCATTGTGGAAGACCATTTGTCGGGGTTGAAATCACATGTCAATTTAAACCTTCTAAGAGTATGTATGTCAAAAAATGATTTTATTATTTGTTTTAATTTTTATTCCATCGGATAAAATAGAATTAATTTTGTATGTGTTTAATTTGTAGTGTCATTATCCTCTACTCATGTGTGGGTGTGTGAACCATGACTTCCCCCCAAGACCTACGATGTGTCATATCTAAATTATATGCATTTGTACGTTGGATCACATCAAAGGATATTCATATGGCTAGCATTCCATGGTGGCATCAAGAGATAGTTGAGATTGTTTGTATGTTTGAGAAGGAACCACCGATGAGTTTCATGGAATTTCATGTTCATCTTCTAATTCACCCGGTAGATGAGGTTGAATTATTCAGAGTGGTGTCCTATTGTTGGATGTTCTTCTTAGATAGGTACATGAAGAAATTGAAAGGATTTGTTTGATAAAGGGAAAAACCTGAGGGGTCTATGGAACAGGGGTACATATCATATGAGTATTTCTATTATTCTAGTGAGTACATCAATAAGATAAACAACACACCAGGTGTGGTGATTTGGGATGACGAAAGGGATGAAGACAAAAGAGAATGGGAGCTTCTCAAAATGAATGGAAAAAGGTGTTTGATAAAGAGTAAGTGACTTATCATTTGTAAAATTTATACATAGTAACTATTCACACTGAACTTCATAATATATATTTTGATCTCATACACATTTTATGATGGTTTGATTTCATGAATACATACATAAGAAAATTTAAAAATTAATGCCATCAATAAATTAATTCTTTACAATTCGGAGGAAACACAGTCGTGGGTCACATTGTACGAAAATAAGAGGAGGAAATGGGGCAGTGATAGGAAATAATTTAGATGGTTTAATGGTAAAATAATGCCTTATCCTGATCATTTAAAATAAAATATTCCAATGATATGATCCAACAGTTGGGTTAATGACCAAGTCAGACAGAAATATGGTGCATCCGATTGTTACCTGTGTGCTGAAGAGGATGCACTAAACATAGGGATTGGGTGCAACAACTCACTAATAATCTCTTTGTGTAGATTTTTAACTTCATAATGCACCTTTGAATTGTAACATCTATATTTTATATTTTATTGTTCAGTTTATTAGACACAAGACACTGTGATTTTTTCACTTTTTATAGGTGCATTTGTTCCCATCTATGTGGGAATATGGGCATAATTTGTTCATAAAGGATGTTGATGATGGACACATGACACAAGGTTGTGGAGGGGAAGTTGATTTCGACCAATCTACTCATTCTGGCCACCAAGATAAAAACCTAATATAGGGGAAGTTAGGTTACGTTGGAAAGATACAAAATACCATTCAAGTGGACTTCTCTTCTTTCCAATGTGTTATTTTTAGGTGCAAGTGGTGGGAAACCTTTGATCGGAGTAATGTAAAGGAAGATCACAATAGTGGGATGATATGTATCAACTCTAGAAATATGTGGGATGAAGCTAAGTAGCCTTATGTTTTCCCAAAACACTGCAACCAAGTGTTTAAGACATGACCCTAGATCATAACATATTTTTGAGAACAATAGTGTTATCATGCCAGGCGAGGAAGATAATCAGGGTGATGACAACGAAGAGTGATATTTACATGTTTTATTTCATCATTTATAATATTGTTGTATCTTTTTGTTATCTTTATTTTTCTAATTATATATATTTTTATTCATCTTGTGACAGATGAAATGGAAAGTTAATTATAAAAAATCTTTGAACAATTTTAGTTGGTTAACAATTAGTTTGATGCATAATGTGTTTGTCTTTGAAATTATTTGTGATTGCATGGAACGATTGATTGAAGCATAATTTTATATTGTTATTTGAAGATATTGATATGTCGTTGCATGTTTAATATAAAATTTTAAGAATTATTTCCATGATAAAGTCATAACAACATGTTTTTAGAAAATAATTTCCAAACATTTTATAGTTGGCATTTTATATAATTGGTAAGATTCACAAAGGTTTTTACACTCAAAACTAAGTATTTCCAATTGTGAAATACTAAAAAATGTCAAACCAGTTGAACTTTTAATGGGATATGAAATTCTACTTTCTCCATATAAAGTTTTATAATGTTGAAACCACTCTGAAACATCTTGGAACAATTAATGACAATGTTAATATTTAACTAAAATGATAAAAAACTCTTTTGCTTGTAGGAGAAATATGTCAAGTTTGAAGTATTTGAGAATTTAATATTACTAGTAATTGCCAAAATACACATCTGAGAAATTGTTTTTTTTTAAGGACTCAAGTTGTTATAAGTTTGACCCTTTACCAACACGTTATTGAAGCATTGAGACCTAAAAAAGATCTTTTCAAAACATTGTTTCATTGTCACAATGGTGTTAGAATTCTAATGTTTCGTGAAGGTGGAATTTATCCATTTATTAACAATCCTCTTAACCTTGGACACATTCAAGCACTTGTATAAAGCACTTTTGTTAGTGATATGACTTTGATCCTTAAATCTCTTAGGGAAATTTTAAGATTTGCATTGTATCTCCTTGCTTGATCATTTGAGTTATGATTATTTTAAACCATGCATGAGTTATTTAATTAATTTTTTTAATTATATATATGCAACGACATAAAATTTAATAGTTGGAAACATGTTTAGATATTGAATGATAATATTTTAATTTACATAGTTTCTTATTTATCCTAATAATCTATGTTGATATTGGATGCAATAATATGGTTGATATGCATGTTTAATATTACAATCTTTTTGATGATATGTTAACATGATGATTCAAAAAATGAGTTTATGTTCATGTATTTTGTATATTTAAAAGTAAGATTGTATAAAAAAATGGTTTATAATTTAAAAATTAAATTTCTAACATGCTTTTAAAGAACAATATATTAATGTGATATGAGTCTAAAAATTAATAACTAAGCTTACAATGACATTAATGTGAAGATTTTGAAAGATCATTTAATAAAAACAAACATCATGATGATAACCATCTAAAAAACATAAACATCATCTAAAATACACATTTAAATTCACTCACATCATCTAATTATATATACCTCTAGCACATATAAATGTCAATAATTAGATAGATGCACACAAATCTAATAATATAACAAGGCATCATCATTGTGATCACATCTAAGAAAAGACAATAATTGTCTAACATAATAATCACACACATCTAACAAGAATCATTTAACATACACATCTATCAAGCACATTTAATAAACATATCTAACATGACATAACAATGTACACATCAACATCAACATATAAATTAATTAAGTATATCATCATGATCAACCTGAAAACTTCACATCTAATGAACACTTTTATAACATACACATCTATCAAGCACATTTAACAAACATATCTAATATGACCTAGCAATATACATGTGAACATCAACATATAAATTAAGTACATCAACACGAACATAAAAAATGCATATGTATGTATGTATGTATGTATATCATGAACACGTTAAATAACTACTATAACATATTTGTTCCAACCAATGTGATAATCATATCTACAACAGTAGTGGAGACCTGGTCTATAGTAGAATATGATGGATGGTTAGGAGGAAGTAGAAGATCACGTGGTGGAGTAATAGGTGTTTCTTGCTCATCTGGGTGAGGTGAAGGAGGAGGAGGAAGACGTGAATAAAGATCACAACCACCCTCATCAATCGATGGGGTACTGGATGAACGAGTACTAGAGGAAGAGTGTGTATCATTGAATTCCCTCCTCTCTGTTAGTAGCCTTGTATCTCCGACGATATGATGCATAAGAGGCATCATATCACACATCATCTCCCTCCAAATATCCAAGATCATAGGATTTTCCCTGATGTCTCATATCAACATAGGGAAAACTCCCGCCTCAACCAAAAATGCATAGATTCAGTCTCCCAACTCCAGCCTGAATCTAGTATCCGACCTATGGTGCATGCCACCCGGTATATGCATCCGAGGACCCTGACCCGCTGTGACCTAGGGAATCTCCTCATCCGCATATGGTGGGGGAGGAGGCACATCCCCAACAAATTTTCCAATATCTGCAAAATATATAGTATACAACAATAATTAAACAATTTCATTAAAAAAATTAATAAAACAAGTTAAAGAACATGTTAGAATCAATGTTGTTCTAATTAAGTAAGACAATAAAATGAAACTAGATTAATTTAAACAAAACACTAATATTACCTCTAGCATCTGGTGGCTCATCCGTTGTGAAAAGGATGTTCGAAGATCCTTGACAATCCATCCAAACATAAGGACATGACACCATCATGAACATGTGATCAACCTCATTGACTAGTAGCTCCAGTGCATCAGTGGAAATCCTAGTCAAAAACTCCGACTAGCTCCTCTTGGGAATCATCTCGCCCCACATGTGCATCTTCACCTAAATCATCAGCCTGGAAGGCTGATAGAAAAAAATATGTCTCGTCTCCATAAACCTTTCAAAAAATAAACAAAACAACTCTGAAGCAAAAGGGAAGTTCACCTTCCCATGTATCATAGCACAACATCTATCTAGATCTATACAAAAATACCACAAAAGAATGGTGGACCATCTAATACATCATGGCCTCTGTACCAAAGAATCAAGATAATACAAAAGAGTGAAACTAATGCGCTTCCCATCACTGGTAAAGTGCGCAATAGTCGTCACTAATAGTGAGAGGCACCTAACCTCCTCTACACCGAAAGAAGTGATTCGTAGTTGTCCACTAGAAACCTGAAAATTAGCTAGTGAATGTACATCAAACAAAATATATCTTTGAGAGTACATGAGATGACTCTCTATTGCAACACCAATTGGGACCACCTAGAACTGGGGAAAATCCTCCCCTCTCCTGTATATCCCAATGATAAAGTATATATCATCCTTAGTGGGTTGGTACCATTAATCAAGAATGACATGAAAAGCCTATCGATGAACATCCCAACGATGAATCAACTGCACAAAGAACCTAGATATCCCCTTCAGGGTTGTATCCTCCTCATAGTACTTGAGGAGGCCTACATTCTTCAAGAGGACTTGGGTCGCTGTAGTAATAGGATGAGGGTACAAATCTCTCTCCCTCTCCCATGCCTCCCAATCCCATAGAACATTGTACAGGTCAACCCTCTACTCCTGTTCCTACTGCTTCTCTCTCTACTGAAATCTTTGCATGATTAACATATAAAATACATCATCCTCATACATAAAACATAAAAAAAATAAAATAGTATTTATGGGAAATTTATTTATAAATATGGAAAAATAATTTTCTTCAAAAAATAATTGAATTTCATTACTAGTGGGCCCAAAAAACAGTCAAGCACCACCCATAGTGTGTATCTTACTTGTGAGAACCATCTCTAGTGCACACATGTAACATGACACACCATATAAAATTTGTTATATTAATTTATGCGGTGCGTTGTATAAATTTACCACTTCGGTGAATTAAGGTTAACATACACACCTCCTAAAATAATAAAAACTTAAAATCCTAAAGCACCTTAAAATCATTTTTAAAAAATTAGTTACTGCAGTTCGTAGCCTTTCCTGACATGCATCGGTGCGTTACAGGAAAGACGATGCACCACACATTTAAAAAAAAAAAATGATAATTATGGTACTTTGACATTTAGGATCTATTTTTTTCAGACGATGTGCTGGGTAATCCTTAACGCCCCAATGTGTAATTTTACCAATGCACCACATAAAATAATTTATCTGATTTATGTGATATATCGTTTAACATAATGCCCTGTTGAGTTAACGTTATTTCAACGCATTGCAAAAAATAATCTATATTATTTTAAGTGGTGTGTCATTAAAATTACACCCTGGTGCACTGATGATTACATAATGCATTGGTGCATAGCGTTTACAAATGCACCCCCCAAAAAATTAGGAAAATGTGTTTTGGTGCATCCTATAAATTTTCAGGGTGCACCTTCCACGGTGTGAGCCAAATGAATTGAACGCACTGCGTAGATTTTTTTGTTTTTAAAACAATGGAAATTTAACTGAATTTTTCATTTTAATCTGCTAAAATTTGAAGTTATAAAGAAATAAAGACATTACCTAGACATTTCCTCGTCGGGGAAGCATGGTTTCCATGTAGTCAAAAAAACCAAATTTGTCCATTTTTTGGGAAAATTCAAAATCCACACACTGAGAAACAAACAAAAGGAAGGAAAGAAAGGGAAGAACCAATGACAGGGTGCTTCAGAGAGGCAAATGTTTCACCAATGTTTGAGATCTCTACAACACCGAAAAAGGTAAAAATAAATTTTATGGCCGGTAAGTTTTTTTTTAATTTAATCTTGTTATGGTGTGATCGACTCAATTATTAGACACACCAGTGCTTCTGTATTTAAGTAGTGCACTAAAGTATATATATATATATAAAATAACCCTACCATAGTGCGCAATGTTTGAGAGAAACAATGTCCACTGGGGCATCAATATTTAAGTAGTGCACCAGAGTATATTTAAAAAGAAAAAAAACTATACCACGATGTGTTATTTGTGAGAGAAACGGTGTGCACTGGTGTGTCAATATTTAAGTAGTGCACTGGACTATATATATATATATATATATATATATATATATATAATATTACCATGGTATGCCATTTTTGAGAGCAACGTGCGCACCAGTGCATCAATATTTAAGTAGCGCACCAGAGTATATATATTTTAAAATAACCCTACCACGATGCACCCTATTTGATAAAAACATTGCGTACCGATGCATCAGTATTTAAGTAGTACACCGTAGTATTTTTGTTTTTTTGAAATAACCCTACCATATTGCACCATTTTTTAAAGCAAAAGTGTGCACCGATGCGTCATTATTTACATAGCGCACCGTAGTAATTTGTTTTTTGAAATAACCCTACCACGATGCAAGATTTTTTAGAGAACCAATGCATCCATAGTATGAAACAAACCAGTGCGTTGGGTATTTATAAAATCATTGTAAAAAAACATCTGCTCGCTCGCCTCTTCTAGTGTACTCCGCTATAAACATATTTTTGGGCTATTTTTATAGGGGATTCTGCAAAAACCTTCGCTAGAGGGTCTTTTCCTTGTAGTGGAATCTTTCTTAGAATTCAACAACTCATGAGGCCATCATAGAGTCCCTTCTCTACCGCATAATTATTTCTATTTTACGATATCATGAAGTTTAGGTTTCCTACATAAGAGACAAAAACCAATGAAAAAACATATGATGAAATTTGAATGTCTCTCCCCATCATATTTTTTTGTCTTTATGTAAACTAATAAGAAATGGAAAAGGGTTTAATCAAAAGAGTCTTGTAACTCCTTGTGGAATTCATAAAGTGATAATAAATTGTTAGCAAAAAGGGCTATAAAACCCACAAAGCACCCATTTTGTAGAGGCTCTTCAAATTTGTAATTTTGGAGGAAAACTATTTTTGTTGCAAGTAATATTAAGAATCCCTAACAACCATATTGACAAAGAGAATTGCTTTCTTCTTTGTAGTCTTTTGTTGTGAACTTATTCAAGGGAATGTTTTCTATTTTGAAGCATTGTAGGAGTTTTCTTTTCATAATTAGAATTTTCTTTTGTGAATGGATAATTTTTGGAGTTATTGTAGTTATTGTTGTTATCTATTACAAATTGTTTTGAGATGGTGAGTAGACTTATATACATGTATTATTTTCTTGGAATTATCCCAACATTGTTTTGTTTGTGTATGTGTTAATGGTCTGTTCCTTCCCTTTTAACAACTATCAGGATAAGGGATATATGCAAGGATCGCTAAAATTCTTATATATTCATCTGTTAACGTTAGTGCTCCTAGCTAGGATAGGATAGAATAGGTTTATTTCAACATTAGCATATTTGCATCTGCGTTCTCCCTCATCTCAAACCATCCACTCACCCGCATACCAGTAATGGAAACCATGCCAGAATCTGTATGGGTCTCCTAATCCAAATGTTGTGAAGTCTAATTGGGACCTCTTACTAGGGATTACTCCTATGTTTTAAAGGGAATTCATCCCACATCAACATATTATTAACCCTATTCAAATGATTAAAGGAATTTACATCCATGCTAAATTTGTTTAGAGCTTGACTTGAGTAAAGGTTTTTTTGATAAGGTCATTTTAAAGTGCATTGATTTTTTATGAAACTAGGTGCTAGAGTATTAAAATACAACTTTAACGTATAAATCTTGTCTTGAGACTAGCCAATTGGGGGAGCTTGAGCAAAAGGTGAGGTTTATACAACTAAAAAGAGAGGAAACAAAAAACCTAGTGGATGGTAGGAACTACTAAAATTTGTTTATATTTTGACTTGAGTAAAGGTTTTCTTGATCATGTTTATATTCATAACCATATTCAAATGATTAAAATAATTTGCATCCACGCTAAAATTTATTTAAAGCTTGACTTGAGTAAAGGTTTTATTGATAAGATCATTTTAGAGTGAGTATTAAAATACAACTTTGAGGTATAAATCTTGTCTTGCGACTAGCCATTTGGAATAGATTGAGAAAAAGGTGAGGTTTCTACAACTAAAAAGGGAGGAAATAACAAAGCTAGTGGTTGGGAAATAATAAACCTAGTGGTTGGTAGAAACTGCTCACAAATACTAAGAAGAAGAAAGAAAAGGCATCCAAGCTTGCATCTCTAGTAAAATAACCCATCACACCCTCTAAGGGGTGTGTTATTAAGATCAATACATCCATGAATAACAATTCTCTACATGAATGTCCTTCCAAGGAGGGTGAAGATGATACTCATAGATAACTTTAGTAACGAAAAATATCAAGTCTCTTTATCTAATCTATATAATTTCATTAATATAATTAATGTTTCTTAAATATCCACTAGATGCATATGAAGTATTGATAGATATAAAAGAAAAAGGAAAAAAGAAAAAAAAAGATAATCTTATATAAATAAATAAAAAAAGGGTAAGAGGAGCTTGAACAAAAAGTTAGGTTTCTACAACAAAAAAAGGGAGGAAATAACAAACCTAGTGGATGGTAAAAACTCCTCATAAAAACTAAAAAGAAGAAAGCAAAGACATCCAAAATTATAACTCGATTAAAATAACCCATCACACCCTCTAAGAGGTGTGTTATTAAATCAATACATCCACGACTAAGAATTCTTTAAATGAATGTCCTTCCAAAGAGGGTAAAGAGGATACTCTTAAATAACTTTAATAACGAAATGAATCGAATCTCTTTCTCTAATCTATATAATTTAATTAATGTTTCTTGGTGTGTTATTAAATCAATACATCCACGACTAAGAATTCTTTAAATGAATGTCCTTCCAAAGAGGGTAAAGAGGATACTCTTAAATAACTTTAATAACGAAATGAATCGAATCTCTTTCTCTAATCTATATAATTTAATTAATGTTTCTTAAATCTTCACTAGATAAATATACCAAAATCTTATATTTTAATATAAAAAAAAAGAAAAACAAAAAAATAATCTTCCATTTTGCAAAATCTCCATCTAGAAAAGTGAGAATAAATTTCTCCTTTATCAATATGCTTAAGCAATATATTGCAAAATACCCATCTAGAAAAGTGAGAAAAAAAGTTCCCCTTTATCAATATGCTTAATCAATATAGCTATAACTTAATTATTTAATAATTATTATAAAAAAGTTTATAATTAATATGCTTAAGCAATATATTGCAAAATCCCCTTTAAGAACGTGAAAAAAATTCCCCTTTCAACATAGTTATAATTTAATTATTAATTAGTATAGAAAAAAGTTTATAATTAAAAATATATCCTTAAACAAAGAAATAAAATTTAAATATCAAACTTTAATTTTAATCTTAATCTTATATGGTTTAAAGATTAAATGTTAGAGCTGAAAAGTGGTGAATATGCCTATAAATTTCTGGAATAATATTAATACATTGGAAATTACACCAACTCTAATTTCTAAAATAAAATCCAAAAGCACAAGAAGCCTAATAATTTTCCCTCTGTAATATCCAAGTGTCATTATTATTGGTAATTTTAAAGAACTATAAATAACTAAGAGTTTAACTATTATTTATCATTATAAATAGTTTAGAATTAACTATTATTTATAATGAAAAATACTTTAGATTTTGTTATAAGTTATTAACAATTTTATTTATTTTTCCATTTTATTTTAAATATTTTATATTGTTTTAAAGTATAGGTTTAAAACATCTCATAAATTATAAAAATATTATTTTTTATTTATAAATTTA
>JZKD02S1646265.1:825816-855785 GCA_000966675.3 Picea glauca | reverse complement strand
GGTTTTCAACTGGGCTGATGCATTGCTACGTAGTCTCAAGAAACAACTGACAAAAAGCAAGCGCGGAGACCTCAAGCAATTCAGTTATGGATCACTGTTAGTATCCTTCTTCTGCCAGGGCATCGACACCCCCTGAGGTTCCACTGCGCACTCCAGTCGGTACTAGTAGCATTCATCGAGAACTCAAGAAGGTCAAGTTTACTGAGTTATTTGGTTCCTCGGACAACGCGACCGTTGAGGCATGGTTGGAGAATATGGCGATGTGATTTGTACTTCATGAATATACCTCCAACATGAAGGTCTGCATGGAGGTATTTCAACTGAAGGGGAGCACTCTTCTTTGGTGGAAGACGCTCCTGCCGCAATGGTCATTGAAGACGTGTCATGGGAATTGTTGTAGGAATGGTTCCGAGAGAGGTATATTTTTGAGGAATTCATTGAGCATGAGCTCAACGAGTTCAACGCCTTGAGATAGGGAGACAGTACGGTTCTCGAGTACGAGGCTCGTTTTATGAAGCTTCTTCAGTATGCTCTGCACCTAAATACTGTGAAAATTAAGGTCAATAGGTTCTTGTTTTGCCTTAATGTCATCATTCATGTAGGGTTAGGATTATGATGCCTCAAACCTTCCATGATGTTGTCCAGAAGGCCCTCATAGCAGAGGAGGAGCTTATCAGCAGGGGTCAGAGCAGGACTCCAGTGAGACCAGCGGGGCATGTGTCATCTGGTGCGTAGCATCATCAGACACCATCTAGACATTCACCAAGATATTGTGGCTTCCAGAGAGGATCCACTTTCACTACACCTCAGCGACCAGTGCCTCAGCAGTAGACTCCTTATAGAGAACCACAACAACATCGACCGCAAGAACAATAGTTTAGGCCTGTTCTATAGAACATACCAGGGTTCCAAGACGGTGGGCCGTTAACTTCTACTTTGGGTACCAGGAGTACTGGACTGAAGAAAGGGTGTTGGACATGTGGAGAGCCACATTAACAGCATGACTACCCAATGGAGAGGACTAGAGAATTTGGATTAGCCAGACCCACTACCGTAAGAGATTTGGGAAAGGCCCATCGGATTCATGAAGTGGTGAATAACCACAAGGCAGAGCACCAATTGGCTATGCTCGAGACGTCAGGTACCATCACTGACCAGACCCTTAGTATTTTGATAAATCCTGGTGCTATAGAGAGTTTCATTTCTGGGGAAATGCTAAAAATAATTAAGGTAAAGAAAGTCGAACAGGACAAGTTTAGCTTTGTAGAAATGGATTCGGGAGCCAAACATAAGGTTGGTGGGAAGGTTACAGGTTGTAGCCTTAACCTGGGAGAGTTTGTCACTAAGGCCAATCTGTATGTCACAACCTTAGGGTCTTATGACATCATGATCAGTATGGAATGGTTGGAATCGCATGATGCGATACTCAAATGTAAGATGAAACAGTTGAGCTTGGTCGATGATGAAGGATAGAGATGCATGATTGTAGGTCAGAACCAGGGAGTTTCCCTGAGGTTCATCTCTTCCTTGGAGCTACGGAAGATCATGTGCAAGGGATGTAAGCTTTATGTGATCCTTGCATTAAACGAGAAGGGAGTAGTGAAAGGTCTATAACACCTTTTGGTGGTTAGAGATTTTTTGGACATCTCTCCTAAGGAGTTACCTGGGATGCCACCTGAGAGGGAATTGGAATTTACCATAGACCTAAAATCGGGGACTGAACCAAAAGAAAGAGCGCCTTATCATATGTCGACCTCAGAGTTGCAAGAGTTGAAAATGAAATTGAAGGAGTTGTTGGACCTAGGGCGTATAAACCCAAGTGTGTCACCATGGGGTGTGCCTGTTATCTTCATTCAATAGAAGGATGGGTTGTGGATACTCTACATTGACTATCGTCAATTAAACAAGGCAATGATCAAGAATCCGTATCCGTTGCCAATGATTGATGATCTATTTGATCATATGAAAGGCGCAATGGTGTTTTCAAATATTGACTTGAGATTAGGGTATCACCAGTTACAGATCAAGGAGGACGAAATTCCTAACACCACCTTTAAGATGAGGTTTGGACATTACGAGTTTACTGTTTTACCGTTTGGATTGACGAATGCCCCAGGGACATTTATGAGTTTGATGAATGGGGTGTTCCGTGAATACTTGGACAGGTTCGTCCAAGTATTGATTTACTCTCAAATGATGGAGGAGCATGAAAATCACTTGCGCTTGGTACTATAGTTTCTAAGAGAGAACAAATTGTTTGGGAAATTGTTTAAATGCTCATTTTATCAATCGAAGATTCACTACTTAGGGCATGTCATCTTCGACGCAGGTATCGTTGTGGATCCAACAAAGCTCGAGGCTATTATGGAATGGCATGTGCCAATGGATGTGCCAAAAGTGCGTAGCTTCATGGATTTAGCAGGATATTATCGACGGATCATCAAGGGTTTTTCGAAGATAGAAAATTCGATTATGGAATTGCAGAAGAAGATCAAGAAGTTTGTTTGCACCGAGAAATGCGCAGAGACATTTCGGAGGCTCAAGGATCTGTTGATGACAACACCAATATTGAAGGTCCCTGACATGGACGTAGACTTCTTCGTATGCACTAACGCATCCAAGGAAGGATTAGGTGGAGTTTTGATGCAAGATAGTTGAGTGATCGCTTACATCTCCAGAAAATTGTGAAGGCATGAGGAGAACTATGTAACACATGATTTGGAGTTGTTATCCATTTTTTATGCCTTGATATTTTGGAGACACTACCTTATTGGAAAACAATTTGAACTAAAAATGGACCACTATGGACTACAACACATCTTTACGCAAAGTGACTTGAACACACAACAACGACATTGGTCAGAATTGCTTAGCGAGTACGATTTCAAGATTACTTACATAAAGGGAACAATGAACAAAGTGGTGGATGCGTTGAGTCGGAGACCATGCATCTTTTCGGTGATGCCTCTTCAGATGAATCTACGTGAAAATATGCTAACCTTACAGCGTGACGATGACTGGTACAAAGAGGTCAAGGATTTTATCGTACAAAAGACAATGATGGTACCAAAATGTGAGGGATTTTCTGTGGCCAATGACATATTACATGGCTCATAGAGAAGTTTGATCCTACAAGAGGCTCATAGAGCAATGTACATGGCTCATCTCGGAGTCACAAAGATGAGGGCAGACCTTAAGCCCTTATTCTTCTAGATATGAATGAAGGCAGACATAGTCAACTACATGGCCAGATGTCTAGAATGTCAGTAGGTGAAGGCTGAAAATAAACATTCGACAGGATTACTACATCCACACACTATTCTGGAATCGAAATGGGAGGTCATTTAGATGGATTTCATTATTGGATTGCTACTGACGACAAGGAGACATGACTCGATTTTTGTGGTAGTCGACACTCTGAAGAAGAGTTCTCATTTTATCAATGTGTGTACGACGTATCAGACACCTGACATAGATATAGTTTTTATTAGTGAGATTGTGAGGCTGCATGGAATTCCTAAAAGGATTATATTCGATAGAGGATCGATGTTTACATGATGATTTTGGACTAGTTTCCAAGAGGCCTTGGGAACCCAACTTAACTTCAGTACCACGTATCACCCAAAGACAGATGGGAAGACCGAACAAACAAACCAAATATTGGAGGACATGTTGTGTATGTATGTTATGGACCAACAAAAGTGTTGCGAAGAATTCTTGCCACTTGTAGAATTTTCATATAACAACAGTTATCAAAGCACCATTAAGATGGAACCTTTTGAGTTTATTTACGGGAGACCGTGTTAGATGCCTTTGAGTTGGGATCAACTTGAGGATAGGGTCTTGGTGGGACTGGAAGAGATCCAAGAAATGGAATATCAAATGCAAACAATAAGACAAAGGATCAAAGAAGCACATGATCGAAAAAATATTTATGTCGATGCACATCGTGTTGACCGTAGTTACGAAGTTGGTGATCGAGTATTCTTGCGGGTGAAACCACATAAGAGTTTGATCAAGTTTGGAAAGTGATGTAGGAGCATCACTCCAGCCATCCATACACTAACCAGCCAACCAACTCAACGTGCATTGAAGGGGAAAGGAGAGGCATAGCCCTCTCGAATCAAATTTTGAATTTGAATTAAATGAATGTAAGGCCATGGATCCATCAAGCCATGTGTATGCACAGGCCTTAGTTATAGGTAGCCTTAAATGGTTGTAAAGCTGGATCTAGTTCTGATCTGGACCAGACAACCATTAATTGTAAAATTCAATGTAATTGAATAGGCTAGGTGAGATGGAGGGAAGAACTCAAAGAGCCCCCTCATGTAAAAGATATTAGATCTTGTTTTTGAGTTAGTATTTAGGCGAACTCTGCATGAGATGAGTTCTTGATAGAGAAGAGAGAAAGAGCCAAGACATTGTTACGGTCCGAGCTCATAACCTTTGTACAAGCATTCAAACTAATACAAAGAGCAGTTTTTCCTACACATGAGTCTTTGTGTGTTTATGCAATTGAATGTCGTGTATATTCCTAAATGAATGTATTTATGCCTTTATGCTATGTTGTAGATATGTTTTAGTATGCATTTGCAAGGACAGATAGGTTCTGCTATCTGTTGGGTGCTTTGATTTCAGGTTTGGGATCCTTTGAGGCTTCATGCCAAGAGGGTGTGATAGAATGCTACGGGTTTTGAAAGCCAGTGCATAGATGCACTCCTGAATTCTACAGAATTTGAGCAAGGACATGTTAGGAGCGTGTACCTGCTGAAGTCTTAGGCTCAGGAAGGAGACCTAAAGGTTGCTGAACACCTTGGAGGAAGGACTGTGCAGAAGAGGGCACATGAGAAAATCATAATCACTGAGGATTCTAGAAGCTCTGCCAAGAGGGCATTGAGTAGGTACTAGAGTGCACAACAACACTCTGGTTTGAATTCAGAAAAGGGACAGGTTTACTGAGGAGACTCTACTAGGAGGGCATTGAGTGGATGTGCAGAGTGTGCAGAAAATAACTCGTTTGAGTCTTGGAACAGAGAAAAGTCTAGGATAGGATCTTCATAGGGTTGTTGAACACCCTGCAGGCTTATCAAGGTGTGCTTGAGCAGGAAATTTCCCGAGGGAATTTCCATCCCTTCAAGGAGAGAAAGGAATAGAGACCATTGGGGTTTGAGCGGTTGAAGCTCAAAAAGGACAGAGACCTGCGCAAGGAGTGCACTAGGCTGACACTCGGTTGAAGTGTTGATCGACAACCATCTGAAGGTTTGTCAAGTTCAAGGAGTGAGTGTGGGAAGACTTTGTTTCAAGTCTAAAGCTCAGAAGAGATAGCACGATCATGTACAAAGATCCTGCAAGGAGTGTAGAGGTCAAGAGGAAGTCCTTTGAGATTTCTGAGTTCGAGAAAGCTCAGGAGGAGAAGTCCCTTTACGTACAGAGCCATAGCCAAGAAGTCATAGAGGTCAAGGGAAGACCCTTTGGAGGTTCTAGAGTTGATAAATCTCAAGGAGGGATAGCATCCTTAGAACGTAGACAGGAGCTGAGGATACAAGCTTCATCAGTAGAGATAAAGGCTGAGGCCTTTTGAAAATTTGAAAATCATCTAGGCAGGAAGAAGAGCATGAACTTAGGAGAGCTACAACTGTCGTCGGATCGAGCAGGGAATGATATCTGGATAGATGTATTCATGTACAGGAAACAACAGGGGAGCACGCAATAGAAGAGATCTGGAGCTGTCAGATCTCGCGCAGATAGCCGATAGCCGTCGGATCTGTGGAGAGTTGCATGAGATTTAACTCTCGTGTGTGCTGAGGAGAGGACCTACAAAGTCCCAAAACAATGAAAGTATCGAGACCATCCATCATTCAGAGGATGCATAGCAGAAATCCTGAACCCATCGGGGTTTTAGTTATCAGAAGATAGAAGAGGAAGAGTAGGGAGACGTGAATTCCTGAGTTGCGAGAAGGGAGGAAGAGATCCAAACCATTGGATCCAAGCCGCAGGAGAACATCAGATCTGAATCTTTGCGGGTATCATAGATCGTGAGTTCGGAGGATAGACCAAATCCTTTGGTTTTGAAAATTCCTAAATAGGGAAAAGTAGGGCAACTGTTGGATTTGAACAAGGAGGAATGACCATTGGATAAGAACCTCTTTGCTATATTGCATATCGGGGTTCAGAGATTGGGAGGAATCAATTTCCATTGTAGAAGTCGCGAAGTGTCGAGGCCAGAGATTTTGGGTAGACTCGTGGCGTGACCATCAAGTGGGGACTGCTTGGTTGACAGGTGGACACTCATTGAATAGGAAGGAGTCAATGCCCTGTTGAATTATCTTGCTTCGGGTTCTCGTAAGAAAGGAGTACAAAGGCTCAACAACTTAAGTCACGAAGTTGCGAGTTCCGAGTAGCACTGAAGGAGTCAACCCTTCTCTAACTTTCGCATCTCGGGGTTTCATAAAAGAAGAGCCCAGAGGTTCAACCTTCCAACTCGCGAACTCGCGAGTTGCGAGTGAGACTAGTGGTTAGCCCTAGCTAGTAGTTACGCATGGAGGCACTAACAAGGAGGAGCCATATCCCATCGTGTCTTGGGTATCGACGTTGGGTGAAGAAAGAGTCGAGGCTCTTCAACCCGTGAACATGCAAGTTGCGAAAGGCGCTTGCGCAAGGACCAGGTCGTGGTCATATGGAAGTGTAAGGCTCACCTTTGGTGTTAGTTTCTCAAGGTGAGTTTTCAAAAGGACATGTGGATCAGATTTGTTAAAGGTTTCAGCAGGGAGCCGAAGAAGTCGCTTCGACTTCAGGAGAATTTAGAATGATCCTGAGTGGATCTTGACCCGAGGGTTGGGGTCTACACCAGTTGTGGTATCATAGCTTGAATCTGTTTGTATATTTCAGGCAGAGGGAGAAAGAAGAGAAAGAGAATACTCTGGTACACATCAGTTTGGTATCAGAGGCAGCTTGTAGAGACAGGCAGAAGGAGATAGAGCACTAAGACTCTATGGAGATTGTTGCAGGTGCGCAACAGTCAAAAGGTAGTCAGGTCGATTGTAAAGAAAGGCTAGAAGCACTCTCAGTTGTAGAGTGACAACAACAGATTTTCCAGGAGGGCAGGTAGAAGGTGAAGATGGCTACTGAAGGCCATGAACGTGGAAGGAAGAACCATCAACAATCGAGCAAGTTTTAGGTGGATAAAGAGCTCACCGAGATCGGAGCGAGGATGAAGGAACTTGCACTGCAGATACAACTGAATGGAATATCACATTGGGTGTATGAATGGCCCATGAGGACGAAGGTAAAATGGCCAGTCATAGAATTGGTGGCCAGAAGACAGTGGAGGTTGTTGAGAGGATGGTTGAGGTGTGTTGAAGACCTCGACGAACCAGAGGAGGAAGTGGTTCACATCTGTGTGCTAGAGGCTGGGAGAAATCTCAGTGATGATGAGGAAGAGAGATCACTGAAAGACCTCATGAACTGCCATAAGGGCAGAGAGGAATTCCCAATTTTCAGGTGGACAACGCAGTGAGATCAATGAAGGATCTCATAGACTGTTAGGAGGACAGCAAAGGAATTTCATATTTTCAGGAGGGGAATAATATGAGATTAGTTGAGGATCTCAAACACTGCCAGGTGAGCAGTGAAGAAAATTCAAATTTCCAAGAAGACAACGAGAAGGGGTCATCGGTTGATCTCATAAACTGCCAAGAGGGCAATGATGAAAATTTAGACTGCTAGGTGGGCAGAGAAGAAATCCCATGTTGGCAAGTGGGCAAGGGAGAGTAGATGAGACTATCTAAAAGTCTCATGAACTCAGAGGTGAGTTTGAATCAGCCAGAGGAGCTGATAGGGAATATGAGCTCAGAGGGGAGTTCATGTCAGCATGGAGAGATGATGGAGAAGGAGGATTGGAGGAATATTCTGATCATTGGAGGAATTGAAATATTCCTGCCACTTAGCCTAGTTGAGGTGAGAGTCTGTGTTGCCGATGCAGAAACAATAGAAAGACAACTAGCAGAGACTGTCGGGGAGAAATAAGAAGGGGAGCAGATATCAGAGGCTTCCCAAGTAGAAGAAGGAGATGATCATTCCGAAGAATGGCTCAAAATTTTTAGCTAGGAAGCTGAAAAGGAGACGACTGCAGCATTGGAGCTTGGAGCAGAAGAAGCCGAAGAAGAGACAGACAACATGAGTTTTGCTGATCTGTGTGAAGAGATTGAATCCTTGGAAATAAGGGTGATAGTGCAGGGCATGCACATCTAACAGGTTAAGTTGGAAATAGGTGAAGGAGAATACCAGCCCAAGGAGCGACTGGAAGAAGCTGGAAATATACCAGTAGGAGAACTGGCAGAAGAAAAGTTGTCAGAAGAGGAAGCTGAGTAGAGACTCAGTGATGAAATTGCAGAATTGGAGTCTACAACAGAGTGGCCAGCTAGTGCCACAGGAGGGGAAAAATATGGCATGGGAGATCTATTTGATCTACCAATTTGTAGAGAGAAAGTGCAGCCGAGGAGACTGCAAGGATAGAGCCAACCATTGGAGCAATTGGATGAGGTGATCGAGGAGATCAGAAGGCTAATGATCAGATCAGCAGAAGAAGTTAGTAGAGGGAAGCTGAACAACAAGGGACCTGGAAGAGTAGCAGGGCAATAGAAGCAACAGTAGTAGCAGCAAATTAGAGGAGAAGATGGACAACTCCAAAGAGTTGTTTGGGATCTAGGAGGATTTCATCAGCCATGCTGGAGAGATCATGAGTAGGAGCTCATGAATTTTTTGCAGCAGAGGAGTATGATGCAGGAGCATCGCTCCAACCAGCCATGCACCATCCAACTAGCCAACTCAACGTGCATTCAAGGGGAAAGGAGAGGTGCAACTCTCTCGATTCAAATTTTGAATTTGAATTAAATGAATGTAAGTTCGTGGAGCCATCAAGCCATGTGTATGCGCATGCCTTAGTTATAGGTAGACTTAATGGTTGTAAGCCTGGATCTAGTTCCGATCTGGACCAGACAACCATTAATTGTAAAATTCAATGTAATTGAATAGACTAGGTGAGATGGAGGGAAGAGCTCAAAAATCCCCCTCATGTAAAATATCTTAGATCTTATTTTTGAGTTAGTAGTTAGGAGAGCTCTATGTGAGATGAGTTGTTGATAGAGAAGAGAGAAAGAGCCGAGACTTTGTTACGATCCGAGATCATAACCTTTGTATAGGCATTCAAACTAATACAAAGAGCAGTTTTTCCTGCACATGAGTCTTTGTGTTTTTATGAAATTGAATGTCGTGTATATTCCTGAATGAATGTATTTATGCCTTTATGGTATGTTGTATATGTGTGTTAGTATGCATTTGTAGGGAAATATAGGTTCTTCTATCTGTTGGGTGATTTGATTTCAGGTTTGGGATCCTTTGAGGCTTCATGCCAAGAGGGCGTGACAGAACGCTATGGGTTCTGAAAGCCAGTGCATAGATGCACTCCTGAATTTCACAAAATTTGGGCAAGGACATGCCAGGAGGGCTTACCGACTGAAGTCTTAGTCTCAGGAAGGAGACCTCAAGGTTGCTGAACACTTTGGAGGAAGGACTGTGGAGAAGAGGGCACAAGACAAAAATCAGAATCACTGAGGATTCTAGAAGCTCTACTAGGAGGGCATTGAGATGGTACTAGAGTGCACAACAACACTCTGGTTTGAATTCAGAAAAGGGATAGATTTACTGAGGAGACTCTGCCAGGAGGGAATTGAGTGGATGTGCAGAGTGCACAGAAAAGAAGTCCTTTGAGTCCTGGAACAGAGAAGAGTCCATGAGAGGATCTTCACAAGGTTGTTGAACACCCTGCAGGCTTAGCAAGGTGTGCTTGAGAAGGAAATTTCCAGAGGGCATTTACATCCCTTCAAGGAGAGAAAGGAATAGATACCATTGGGGTCTGAGCAGTTGAATCTCAAAAAGGACAAATACCTGTGCAAGGAGTGCACCAGGTTGACACTCAATTGAAGTGTTGATCGACAGTCATCTGAAGGCTTGTCAAGTTCAAGGAGTGAGTGCGGGAAGACTTTGTTTCAAGTCTAAAGCTCAGAAGAGATAGCACGGTCGTGTGCAAATATCCTATAAGGAGTGCAGAGGTCGAGAGGAAGTCCTTTGAGATTTCTAAGTTCGAGAAAGATGAAGAGAAGCAGTGCCTTTGCACACAGAGCCATAGCTGAGAAGTCGCAGAGGTCAAGGGAAGACCCTTTGGAGGGTCCAGAGTTGATAAATATTAAGGAGGGATAGCATCCTTAGAACAAAGACATGAGCCAAGGATATAGGCTTCATCAGTAGAGATAAAGGCCGACGCCTTTTGAAAATTTGAAAATCCTCTAGGCAGGAAGAAGAGCGTGAACTCACGAGAGATACATCTGTCGTCGAATCGAGCAGGGAACGAGATCTGGATAGATGAATTCGTGTCCAGGAAGCAGCATGGGAGCATGCAGCAGAAGAGATTTGGAGTTGTCATATCTCACGTAGATATTCGATACCCATCGGATCTGTGGAGAGTTGCATGAGATTTAACTCTCGTGTGTGATGAGGAGAGGACCTGCAAAGTCTCAAAACAATGAAAGTATTGAGATCGTCCATCATTCGGAGGATGAGTAGCAGAAATCCCAAACCCATCGGGGTTTTCGTTATCAGAAGATATAATAGGAAGAGTCGGGAGACAGGAATTCCTGAGTTGCGAGAAGGGAGGAAGAGATCCAGGCTGTTGGATCCAAGCTACAGGAGAACGTCAGATCTGAATCTTCATGGGTATCGCATATCATGAGTTTAGAGGATATACCAAATCCTTTGGTTGTACAAATTCCCGAATAGAGAGAAGTAGGGAAATCATTGGATATGAACAAGGAGGAACGACCGTTGGACCATAACCTCTTCGCTATATCATGTATTGGGGTTTGGAGATTGGGAGGAATCAGTTTTGATTGTAGAAGTCACGAAGTGACGAGGGCTAATATTTTAGGTGGACATGTGGCACAACCATCAAGTGGGGATCACATGGTTGACAGGTGGACACTCATTGCCTGGGAAGGAGTAAATGCCCTGTCGACTTCTCGTGCATCAGGTTCTTGTAAGAAAGGAGTACAAATGCTCAACAACTCAAGTTGCGAAGTTGTGAGTTCCGAGAAGCACTGAAGGAGTCAACCCTTCTCTGAATTTTGTGTCTTGAGGTTTCGTAAAAGAAGGGCCCAGAGGTTCAACCTTCTAACTCGTGAACTCGGAAGTTGCGAGTGAGAATAGTGGTTAGCCCTAGCCAGTGGTTATGCGTGGAGGTGCTAACAAGGAGGAGCCATATCCCATCGTGTCTTGGGTATCGACGTTGGGTGAAGAAAGAGTCGAGGGTCTTCAACCCGCGAACACGTGAGTTGTGAAAGGCGCTTGCACAAGGACTAGATCGTGGTTGTATGGAAGTGTAAGGCTCATCCTTGGTGTTAGTTGCTCAAGGAAAGTTTTCACAAGGACCCGTGGATTGGATTTTTTAAAGGTTTCAGTAGGGAGCCAAAGAAGCCACTTCGGCTTAAGAAGAATTTAGAACAATCCTGAGCAGATCTTGACTTGAGGTTTGGGGTCTGCACTAGAAAGGGTGCTAAAATATCTCCTAGGTTCATGGGACCTTTCTAGATTGTGGAAAATAAGGGGCTCATGGCCTATCGACTAGCCTTGCTTGATTATTTGAGGTGTATGCACGATGTTTTTCACGTATCTGTTTTGAGACAATATGTTAGTGATCCTACACATATTATTGACATGAGTAACTTGCAGGTATTAGACAAGGGTGTTCTCATGGTGGATCTAATCCACATCCTAGGCCATTGAATTTGACATCTATGGCATCGAATAGTAGATCAGGTCAAGATCTAGTGGGACAACTATAGTCTGCACTCGACGACCTGGGAGGACGCATATGATATGCGTTATCAGTTTCCATTTTTGTTTGATAGCTAGACCTATGATATTTTGATACACTTTATTTTGGCACTTACATACTGTGAAACTTCGGGACCAAGTTTAAAATAAGAGGGGGTGCATGTAACATCCCACTCTTGTGCGCACTGAGCAAACTTATTCTTTGAGGACACTTGTGTGCAAGTGATCCGGGATAGTATACTATTGGTTGTTTTGATTATGATTATAAGATATTGTGGATTTGATGATATGTTATTTTGTTGTATTTACATACACATGTGATATTGACTGGGTTCTCCTCAGTGTGTAGGACTCTGGACATTGAGGATGTTGAGGCATCGATGAAACCCCTTGGATTGTGGATCGAGTTAGGGAGTGGAATGTTAGGGTTTGAATGTTGTTGTTGTGACATATGTAAATGCCATTAGATGTTATGATGATTGATTATTATTGCTGACATGATTTTTTGATGGATGCAGGCTGACGATATATTGCCGACCAGACTCACATTTGGAGTAGAGGGGTCATGCATGACAACCAGAGACATTGAGGGAGAGGTGTGGTATTAGCCTTGCCACAACCTACTAGCACTCTCGTCGTGGCTCAAACTATAGGTTAACGATTACCTAGTTCGATAAGACCCACGATGTCGTGAGGGAAGACTGTGATAGTCGCTCACGATGATTCTAAGGAGCGCGAAATAAGGTAGGGTCCTTATTCCTTAGAGGCCCTTAGTCTCCCACAAGATCACCTGACAAAGTATTGACTCCAAAGGTTTGACGTCTACCAAATTCAGTAAAGAGGTGAGTGGCACCCTTGGAGAACATAGTGCATCTTGAAGGGAACGACACATAAATAAAACAGAAAGAGGTGAGTGGCACCCTTGGAGCACGTAATGCGTCTTGAAGGGCACGTCGCACAAATAAAATGGAAAGAGGCAAGTGGCACCGTTGGAGCATGTAGTGCATCCTGAAGGGCACGTTGTGATTTTAATTGGTAAGTGAATAAATCTAGTGCCTAAAAAACTATGCCTCCTTAGGACCTAGTTGGCCTTAAAGTGAATGATGTGATAAGTAAAGTTTAAAAACAATTTTTCCCTTAAAAAAATAAAAATAAATAATGTTGCCCAACCTAGTGAAATTAAAACCTAGGTCTAAGTAGAACTTGTAGATAAATAAAAACTAAATAAACTTGTAAGAAGAAGGGAGGTAAGAAATTCAAACTTTAATTATTAAAGTAATATTTTTTTTTATAATGGAGGATTAAATTATTAAAAGGGTAAATGGTTGTTTTTATATACACTTGCTAAATTGATTTTTAGTTAAAAAGGAAAAAGGGGGAAACATAAAAGAAAAGGAAACTTAAAGAAAAAAGGGGGAAACTTAAAGAAAAGGGGAAACTTAAGAAAAAGATGAATGTCTAACTTAGTAAGGAATCTAGCCGTTAGAACTTTCTATTTATGAACTCAACTAGGAATTAAGTATGGCATAAGTCATTTAAGAATTGTAAGGGAATAATGGGACACCGAGGAGCATTTTTTTGAATGCTTTTAGGTGGGTGAGGGAAATAGACAAATTTAATTAATTAATAAAATTGATTTTCTAGTGCAACTAGGGGATCATGCAACATGTGTATGAGGGAGGTTTTTCCTAATTAAATTAATGAAAAAAGAATCTAATGAGAATTTTGGGAAACTAATTACTTAAAAACTCTATAAAAATGATGGAAGAGGAGGAGTATGGATCACATTTGGCTTGCGTAACGTTACGCTGTTGCAATTTTATCTTGATTGAACTTTCTCTTGTGGGAGTTTGGATACCTAGCTCGGGTAATGAGTGGTAGCTCAACCTTCCGAGGCGAGTTGGGTGCTAGCATTCTTTGGTATTGTGTGCATGGCCCCTTTGCGGCTTGGGGGGCTCAGGGGGAAGAAGAGTACCCCTAGCGTTGGCTGGGAGGTATCGGTGAGGTCACATCGGTTTGAAAGCAAGATCTAGATGAAGCACGCGAGGGACGACTTCAAAGCATTCACAATTGGCTACAGTACATATGTGCATAATTGTATTAATTAATAGCTCAATTTCTTGTTCATGCATTTCTTTATTGTCGAAAGATCGCTTACGTAGATGTCGTTAAAATAAAAATAATCGTTTAGTTATGCATAAGAATTGCAAGAGGGTCTCTAAATTTCTGGTTTTGAGCCTTGTTTTATTACTCCATTTTCTTTATTCCTTGATTGAGTTTTTTATATTTTATTATTGGTTTTCCATGGAGAAGGTTTGGATGCATATTTTTGTTTTAACTTTTATTCCCTTATCCTTTAATTGATTAGTTTATGCCTGAGCAGTCGGCCAGGAGCCGAATCGACTGTCTTTCACTCCGGTGTCAAAGATTTAGAATCAAATGCCCTACTTTCCTGTGCATGGATAATAACTATAGGATCCTTTCTCCTTACCCAATGAACTATTCATTTTTCTCCACGCCTTGGTTTTTGTAGACTTGTGTCTTGGATCCTTTTTATCTCTGTGCCATAACTCTTAATGAATAAACCTTCCATGTCTTGCAATGCCCTTTCTCTTAACGCTTTGATGTATAACATTTTGCTCCTAAATCTTTGTTGTATAACGTTTTCAAAATGATTTACTAAGTAACGCCCTTCTTCACACTTTGTTGTATAACCTATGGCTCTCAATCTTTGTTGTATAATGTTTTCAAAACGATTTTCTAAGTAACACCTTTCCTCACGCTTTGCTGTATAATCTATGGCTCTCAATCTTTCCTATATAACATTTTTAAAACGATTGCTGAGTAACGCCTTTTCTCACACTTTGTTGTATAATCTATGGCGCTCAATCCTTTTTGTTAAACATTTTTAAAATGACTTGTTGATTAACACCCATTGAGGACACTATGCACAACAATTGGCTAAAACTGTAGGAAGGATGCTCGCAGTTTGCGTTTTATTTTCATTACTATTCTCAATCGTTGTCCGCTGCTATTTTCATCTTTATGGTTCTATTAAATTTTTTTGGGCTTATTTGTTATTCTGAGTAACGAGTTTTAAACACCTTTTTTCATGGGACTTTTTTATTTTTCATGAGTGTTGTTGCTTTTTGTAGCATAGTTTGGATGTGTCCTGATCCAGCTAGTAAACCGGTCTTCGATGGCTATGCTCTGCTAATTTTAGTAGCGTTTTATTTTCATTATTGCACAACAGTCATTGTTATATTATTTGTATAATAATGTATAAAGATTCTGTATAAAAATCATAGATATCACTTATATATGTTGTATGGTAATCGTTGATCTCCTCATATCAACGTTATGAGGATACCAAAATGATATTATTTTCATTATTTCACAGTAGTCATTGTTATGTTCTTGATATATTCCATATATATATATATATATGTTTGATAAATCGTTGCCATGCTTGCATATTTCGTATGACAGTTGTTGACATTCTTTATAATTTCGGGTTGACAATCATTGATATTCGTTATGCATATTCTTTATTTATTCAATTGAAAAGTTTGTAGTAAATATACTTTTTATATTCAATTTCTAATTAAATAATAAATATATAGAAATATCTTGAAAAGGATAAGACAAACACACCCAGATTATCCATCCGTTTTCTACAAGAATAAAAACAATAAGAACATTTTCCTTGTTGTAACTGTCCCTTTGATTATTCCCAACCATTGATAGCGCTGAGTGGTTAGAGAATCGATTTTAATATCCAGCTGCTGACAATGTTGAGTGGTGAGAAGACTGGCAGAACGAATTAAATTTTCGTATTCTAATAGTTGCTTTATAGCCATAATAATCTTTTAACTTTTACATAAAAGATTCTCTGATATTAATTTTCATCTTCTCTGATATAAATTTGCATATCATTTTCATATATATTAATTCTCATTAACTTTTGCCATAATTTCCAAATTTTAATAGTTGATTCATATATTAAATTTTCGTAAATCAATAGCTTCTTTATAGCCTTAATATCAGTCTTCTAACTTTTTCCATAATAGATTAATTGTTGCAATGGAATAGATTAATTGTTGCAATAGTGATAGATTAATTGTTGTAATGGTAATAGATTCTTTGGTAATATATTAATTGTTTATTTTCTATGGTAATAGGTTAATTGATTAATTTCAATGGCAATAGTTCACTCATTTTCACTTAGTCACAATGATTTAATTGCTAATGGTTTAGGGTTTAATTGTGTAATAGTTTAATGGCTTGCGCAATATTAATGCTGAGGGTTTAATAGTTTTATTTTCTAAATGGATTAATAGTTTAACAGTTAATTGGTTACTATGTGCCTTGTGCCTCGAGTTGAATTGTAAATGGTGGTTGGTCATAGTTGTTACACCACTTATGATTTCCTTGTAGGAAAACAAGAAATCCTTCGTTAAGTTGCGCAATTTAATTTTGAATGATGTCAACTTGTGTCTTGTAGAATTGATGATTGGGTGCTTGGGTATAGTCTTTGTGTATTTATTGACAGATAAATTCGGTCTACTAGTGCATTGGATTTTTCTTGGTTTAAAGGTCTAGATATGTTATGTTGTGCCATGGTTACTGTCACACCTATCACTTTACGACGACATGACTCCTGATGAGGGGATCATTGCGCACCCTGATTGATAGATGTGAATGATAACCCGAACAGAGTCTTTTGCTTCCCGATGTGGGCGTATTTTTTGTTGTAATGGATGTTGGTACTTGGTTATGTAACGCCTTAATGTGATTGGTTTTTCTCGTCGTAGAGGTTCTAGTTACTGGTCGTCAAAGCCATTGTGTCGGGTTTGTTGATGTTGTCTCACTTGTGGTGGTCAGGTAGCTATTTTTATTTGTCTATTGATCATTGCATGTCTCGTCCAGTTGCATGATGTGATAGTATGTTGGGTCATTGTTTTCTGTTGCCTAATCTGCGTGCATTATGTTTGTCATCAAGTTGTGTTCATTAATTGTTGTCGTTGTTTCCTTCTTGCTTAAAAAAAAAAAAATGCTCTTGCTTTGCGTCGCATGTAGTCATAACGACTGGGGTCGTTACACTCTTGGCATCAATTGAGACTTGAAAGTTGTCATTTATGTTCATACTAACAAGGAAATCAATAGAGATAGTGTTTATTATTCTCAAACAAGTGAACACCACATCAAATTCGTTTATATAATAAAATTTTGTTCACTAGTTGCTTCTCTCAAAGCAACAATTAAATTTTCCTCAAGCATATTAGTTTCATTCTTGAATGATTTTAAATTATTGTTTAGTTCATTATGACTAATCTTAGCCCGCCCTAAGAATGAGGGGGCCTTTCGAAGCCCAACATTGTGAGATATCATTTTTCCTGGATTAACTACATATTCAAAGTCAATTAACTATGACCATTTCTCATGAATGTCATTCACTAATGATCAATTAATCATGAGTTTGAATATTTTACTTAGCATTCATTGCGTTAGGGGATTCTCACAAGGGTGAAGAAGTGGGATTGAAAGCAATGAAATGAATCACACAATGCCAATCATCACCTCTAAGAATTTAATCCAATAACCAAGACTTCCTAGGAAGGTCACCTCTAATACTTTCATCCAATAACCAAGAATTCCTGGGAAGGTCACCCATCCCATGACTCCTCTAGCTCAACCACGCTTAACAACAAAGTTTTTCGCCATAGTTAATCCCACTTAGCTACCCCATTCGAAAAAAATTAGTAAGTATTGTCCCTTATGAACTATTCAACTAGAGATCCATACTCTTTATTTAAGAATGAGGGGGGATTATATAGTCCAACATTATGAGATATAATTTTTTTGGATTAACTACGTATTCAAAGTCATTCATCTATGAACATTTCCCATGAGAAAAAATCACCAATGACCAATTTCTCATGAGTTTGGATAGTCAAATTAGTACTCATTGCATCAATTGATATTCATATGGGTGAAGAAGTGGGATTGAAACAAGTGAAATTAATCCTACAATGTCAATCATCACCTTTGGGAATTACACCCAGTAACCGGGACTTCTTGGTAAGGTCACCTATGCCATGACTCCTTTGTCTCAAGTGTTCTTAACCATGGAGTTTTTCTCCATATCCAAGTCCATTAGCTTGCTATCCTATTTTAAAAACCTTAGAAACTATTGCACTATATAAACTCTTCATTCACAAGGGCGAGGAATTGGGATTGGAATGAGTGAAATGAATCACATAGTGTCAATCATCACCTCTAATACCTACACCTAGAAACTAGGACTTCCTGAGAAGGTTACCCATCCCAATATTCCTCTAGCTCAAGTGCACTTACCCATGGAGTTTTTCTCCATCGCCAAGTCAACTTAGCTTTCTATCCCATTTGCAAAAACTTAACAATTATTGTGCCTTATGAACTATTCAATTAAAGCTCCATACTTGATGTAATGAATGCTAAGTACACTATTCAAACTCATGAGAAATCGGTCATTACTGAATGATTCTCATGGGAAATAGTCATAGATGAATCACTTTGAATACATAGTTAATATAGGAAAAATGGTATCTCATAATGTTGGATTTTTGAATCCCCCCTCATTCTTAAATAAAGAGTATGACACTCTATTTGAATGGTTCATAAGGCACACTACCTTTTATGTTTTTTCAAACAACCTAGTAAGCAAAGTGGGATTGATTATAGATACAAAATACATGGTTAAGTGAACTTAGCTATATGAGTCTTGGGATGGGTGACCTTCTCGATAAATCCTATTGATTGGGTGAAAGTACTGAAGGTGATGATCCCATCATGTGATTCATTTTACTAGTTTCAATCCCACTTGTTCACCCTTGTGAGCATCACCTGATGCAATGAGTGCTAAGTGTGCTATTCAAACTCATAAAAAATTGGTCATTAGTGAATGACGCTCATGGGAGATGTTCATAGATGAATGAATTTGAATATACAACTAATCTAGAAAAAATGATATCTCATAATGTTAGACCGTGGAAGCCTCCCTCATTCTTAAATAAAGTGTATGGATTTGATTGATCATAAGGCATAATACTGGATAAGGTTTTTCAAATGGGGTAGGAATCTAAGTGAGCTTGACTATGGAGAAAAAATCCATGGCTAGTCATGCTTGAGGTAGAGGAGTCTTGCGATCAATGACCTTATTGGGAAATATTGGTTACCAGGTGCAGTCCCATAGGTGATTTTTTATACCATGTGATTCATTTCACTAGTTTCAATCCCACTTAGTCACCCCTATGAGCATAAAATGATGCAATGATTGCTAAGTGAACTATTCAAATTTAAAACTCATGAGAAATTGGTCATTAGTGAATGAAACTCATGGGAAATTGTCATAGATGAATGACTTTGACTATGTACATAATCCAGAAAAAAAATGATATCTCGTAATCTTGAGCTTCTTAATCTTGACCTCTTTTCTCTCAATATCCTCTTTTAAGGATAATGTTTTATATTTATTCAACCCTATCACCTTATCATCATCATTAAACTTTGAATTTAAGTACAAGACCTATTTTTATCCCTAATCTGGCGACATATCAACCACAATTATTTTCCTCTTGAGATTCCCTTAATTGACAAAATTTCCATATCCTTTTTTCTCAAGAAAACCTTGAACCTTTCCACCTCCAACTAAGTCTAGGTCAAAATAATATTTTCATATTCCGACACCCTCTTCAAAGCATCTAACTCTAATTTTTTATGACCTAAGCTTTCAAAAAACATGTTGGCAAACCAAATCATCTCTAGTTGTAATGATTACATACATAGTAAGATGTTTTAGAGGATCAATGACCCTAGTTTTTGGCTTGGATTTCAACTTCTTTATTTATCTATCCTTTTCCTCCAATAACTCTTAAGCTTTATTTTCTTTGTCAACAAGGGATAAATTCTTCACCAAGATAGAATTAAGTTGTCTAAATTTATTCTCTAGTGACTTGATTTTAATTTTTAGGAAACTAGCTTCCTCTATCAATTGTTGATTCTATTTGGAAACCCTCCTCCCTTCCTTCAATATAGATATTATATATCCACTATAAACATTATAAATATTATCTTTATGAAATTCAATCCTGTCAATAGCTTGTGAATCCTTCTAGCCAATTTTAGATTATTTCACTTTGTAATCATCAATTAAAATCTCACCTTGAGTCTTAGAGAATTTCGATTGCAAAGAAGCTATGGTTGAGGTATTTGTCTCACAATTCATAAAATATTTGAGTCTAATGAAGGAAGGAGCATTATGATCATGAATATGAAGGTTATTTATTTCACATTCCTCATCCCTTGATTCATTAATGGACAAGTCCTTGAAGATATAAATATTTGGTTTTGACTGTGCTAATGGAGAATTTTCAAGGTAAGTTTGAGAAAAAAAATGAGAATGTACTATAGAAGGAGGATGAAAAGGAGTCGTATGAAATTTTTTACTCAAGGCTTGACACCATGACAAAAGTAGTGGAGGAAACCAATGACAAGGGATGATTAATAGAGGACGAGGGAAGCATCACACTAGTCATAGGATCCAATAAAAACTTAGTAGAACATCGAATGATAGGGCATACTCAATATCAACAATATCATTCGGGTTAGCCACTGCACTCAAGGCTGATGGAGAGGATGTCCTAAGTGATAAATTATGAAAAATTAGTTAATAAATATCAAAAAAATATTCACCAACTTCTCCCTCAGTTTTGACCTATTTGAGTTAGGCTCGTCTCCAGGATCAATATTTATCTCTCTTCCTTTTTTGATCATATTTATATTTATCATCATCCTCAACCCCTCCTTCAATAAGAGGTGGAAGATCTTCTTTGTAGGAAGAAACATTCCCCAAGTGGGAAACATGCTCATTAGGTGGAAGATCATTACCTTTAGTTTGATCTAGAACTTGTTTCTCATAATGTTGATCACCTCCACCACTATGAAATTAAGATATTTTGTAGGATCATTTTCTACTAGAAGAGTTGTAGTAGAACAATGAAACGTATATGATAAATCATCCCTACCTATGTTAGTGGTAGATTTATTACCTTCAAACCCTAAAAATTTAGGGTGTTTGATGGTGACAAGAACTATCCATGGACCTTGTACATACTTTCCAATTCCCGCAACACCACTATATCGCATATGCAACATCATCATATACACTTTAGAAAATGTAACCCTTTTCATGGACATTGTCTCAATGTATCTCTTAGTCTTCCCAATCCTTGGGGTTGTATAGATTTCCTTAGAATCTACCTCTTCACCATGAACTTGATGAGGGGTTCTTTCTAATTTTTTTCCAATGATTGAATGCAATGACTCCTCATTTTTAATTGGGTTTTCTTCATGATACTTGTCATAAATATCATTGAATATCTCATCCCAAAGGATATCACCATATTTCTCCACAAATTTAGCTAGTTATTTCCTCATCTCACACAAGGCACCTCTCTTGAGTGGGTTGAATCGCAACTCCCCCTTTGCTTCCTTTTTCTGATAGCAAATATCTAAATTCATAATTAATAGGAGGAAGAGTGAATCTCTATGACCTATAAAAAGAATAATATTCCAAAGGTGAAAAACATTCTAACTTGACATAGGAATGGCCTCTCATATGGGCTTACCAACATTCTATGCATATTGAGCTAGAGCTTGAGAAAATTCCCACTTGTGTTTATTATCCTTCACATGAATTTCATGCCTTTCCTCATGTTTATATCACCTAGTCCCTGTACCAAACTCAATTTCTTGCTGGTGATAATATCTATGGGATTGTATTTCCATGAACCAACAAATTCAAAGGTAGAATGTTTCAAGATCTTGTTGGCCTCTTTATAATCCTTCTTGGTATGAAATGCAAATTCCACAATTAATTTTTGATATGCAAAAATATTCTCAAAACCCATACTTAACCCAATGTTAATCCATTCTTCTGAAGGATATTCTTTGTATGTTAGCATTTGTTTGAAGACATTCAAGGATAGATGTTGTAAAACAACTTAAAATATACAAAAATGAATTCTTGAGATGTTATAAGAAAATAACAATTACTCACAAACTTTTATATCAACACTTTTCTTCCTTGTCATCTTGTTTTATGTGATGAATGTGTTCCATTTTGTTTTCTTTTCTGCAGGAAAATAGTTGAAAATTAATATTTAATGCTAAATTATTTATTTATATGTACCTAATAAAAAAATTCAATGATTTCATACATTTGAAACATGTTGTTGTTGATATGGTTCCTCCTGCGATGTAATTATGTCCATTTCGTTGACCATCTCCTTGTACTCTTTTTTGGACATTCCTACTGACATATTTTAGATATAAATTCATTGATCCTTTGGGATTTTCATAATCTTCCTGAAAAAAATAACATGACAATAAACTATTTTTACATTGATATATAAAAACTAAATACAAAAAAATCAAAATTAATAAAGGAATGATTTGTAGTAATATATACATATTATAGAAAAACATTTTTAGGAATATTTATTTTTGAATGATTCTTTTTGGTTGTTGTATGTTTTTGCTATTGCAAGTTTGACAGGGCCCATTGACCATTGCTATGGAAATGCTTCCTGTAGTTTAGATATAACCTGGTTCTTGGAATCATTGGATTGATTTCTATATTGTAAGTGGAAAGTGTGTCTATACGTTTGTTCCACTATATCCCTCATAGTTTTTTAAAATTACCCCCACCCTCCCCCCACCCCCCTTCATTAACCTCCAACACCACACCATATGAATTAAGGACGAATTCATCATCATTTACATATTCTATAATTTTTATTTTCTTAGGACGACATTTCGTTCCTTCGTAGTTGGTCCCTATAGAACATTAAACATATGTGAATCAATATATTTTTTGAAACATGTTATCTAATATTTTTAAGTATATTATTAATGAAAATTCAAAAAAGAACTCATATTGAATAGTATTTTTTCATTCACCTGATTCATCCTTTTGCAATTTTTTCATCAAGCTTTCACACTCTTTTCAACTTAGATCAAAAACACGCTTATCGAGCTTCCTCATTTTGTGGCTCTGCATGAAACACACTAACCAATACATATTAGTTAAACTTACATATAGTTCAAACATATTAATTTTGTATAGAATTTATAAAGAACTTAAATTTTTTGCTTCTTTGGATGTGCTATCTTTGTGCCGATCGAAGTTTTTGTTACTTGAACTATTCTCACACATTATTTTTTATCAATATACAACCTGTGAAATTCAATATAGAAGATATTAAATATATTTTATAAATAAATCAAATAATTTTCAGCAAAAAAAAAAAACTGGCTTTCGGTGCACTTTAATAATATGAAAGGACCAGTGCGTTTGATACAGGAAATACACCGACAGGAAAAAATGATTTTTTAAAAAATACTTTAAATTATAACAGTGTGGTATGTATTGTCCCTGTGGTGTAGAGAAATCAGTGAGGGAGTGTGATGTTAAGGCACTTTGTAAGTGAGGTCACCAGTTCAAAACCTCTGGGGACACCTCAAATCCAACCATGTCAAGTGCTAGTGCGGTCTAGGCTGGGTGTAATCCCTAGGTGATTTTGACGGCTTAGATTCCATTGGGTTGTGGCATCTCAACCACAAGCCAATCCTGCAAGTCAGGGATATTTAGCTAACAAAAAAAAACCCAGTGCAATATGTATCGATAAAAGCACCATGACTAGAGTAAAAAGAGAAAACAAAAAAATACCATGAACGAAAAAAAATAAAAATTACACACCGAAGAACAATTTAAAAAAAAAGTTTTGTTACAACATTTTCAATGTGTTTTATCATTGAATGCACTGGTGCATTATAGTCAAATCAATGCACTGATAAATAAAAACCATTTAAAAAAAAACTGAGACAGGGTCGAGAGGGTTTGGATCTGATGCAATAAGTGGTTTCTTTGCATCACATGCCAAATTCCTTATATATATAAACACAAACCCATTGAATCTAAAATTCCTAAAATGAAAAACCCTAATTGTGAAGTGATAGAGGGATTTAAAACCTAAGGTGAAATTTTGTAGTCACATAAGAAAGAAGAAGCAAGGGCTTAAGAAAAGTGTGATTTTTTTTTTTTTAATTTTAATTAAATCTAAATAGGGATATAAATTGTAAAAAAAATTATTATTAAAATCAATAGTAAAATTTAAAATTTTCATTATGCAGGGTTTCGAGTGAATCACAAAACTCTTCAAATTTTGATCTTCTGGATGATTTTGTTACTCCAAAAGGGTTTTGAGTGAATCACCATACCCTTCAAATTATGAACTTCTGAATAATTATGTTGCTCCACAGTGCTCCCTGGTATGTCTCTCTTGCAAATATCTACCCTGTAAATTTTGAAAAAATAATGAAATGGTGAATAACTTCTTACTACTTAAAGGATTTTATGAAATTATGTTTTCCAAAAATAAATTCCCGCTCATTTTTCAATTGTAAAAAAACAAAGTCATTCTTTTTTTTATAAATTTTTTCGAACCACCGGCACATTTTGTTAGATAAAGAACTGGTTGTTAATTTTTTTTGGAGCAACGATATCATATAATTTTTTTTATTTGTTTCAAATCTTGAGAACTGGTGTGGTTAGTAATTAAATTCCTTGGTTCTTTATATTTTTATAGATATATCATTGCGCTTTCTTTAAATAAGTGCACCGTTATGCTTTAAAAATTATATGAATTTTTTTTACATATAAAATAGTATATTCATCTTCAATTATCTTTTAGGATGAATCCACATGACTTGCAGTACTTCATAGTATACATTTTCCACTTAAAGTCGCCTTAGTCTTAAAAAAATATTTTTGATTTTTCTCAAATGCAGGGAGAAAAGCTTATAATATCCAATGACCAATTATTCAAATTCCATCTCATTCCATATTGCTCAAATTCCATTGTGGATTTCTCCCTTTCCATTTCCAGTAAGTACAAATTTTATTTATATTTTGATTATCTAATTGTTTTTTTTTTTTTATCTATGTCAATTTGAATAGAAATGTATCCAAATTAGGAGGATATTTATTCTTAATCGAGTTTAGATGCAAAAAAAGTCCACCATTTCAAAAACGTCAGAATATCTTATCAGGAGAAACATACCACAAACCGTTGGTAGATGAAAATGGGCAGCTGCTTTACCCTGCCAATTGTAACATTCCATCTTCCAGCCCCAATCTTGGGTCAACGATGGTAATAATTGTTTGGTATAAGGTAATTTGAACAAACCAATTACATTGTGCTTACTAATATCATTGATGCACTAATGTTCAATATTTTTGAAATTAGGATTCTGATGATGAGAGACCTACTTATCATCTTCCATTGCACCCCACTACAACGTCAAATCGAGAGAAGGATACAATAAGAGAACAACTTAGAGAGGAAGCATACCAAGAATGGTTGAATCAACCACCTATTCAATTTCCACTATGTCCAGTTTCAGTAATTAGGAATGACTACATCAATAGTAGTTCTTCACAAGTTGGCAATGGAGTCAATCAAATATAGGTCTGCATGGATGATTATTTACGAGATAAGACTTCCATGGAGACAATTTTGTTATATGCATTCCAAAACTATGATCTAGGGGATGATTCTCATATCACTGATACCTTTTTCGAAAGCCTGAAATCTGCTTCCACTACCCTTCTATTTGGACCTATCCAGTCAAAGTCTACCCAGTTACTGTACAACTTTAAAGCAAAGTTTGGCATGTCAAACGTATGTTTCTAGGAAATATTTAGGTAACTAAACATCACGTCCATTATAATATTTTGAGAATTTGTGTCACATAATCAACATTAAAAACGATCAATTTTATGAACGTTAAATGACATTGTACATTTCTATTTCCCACTAACTACGGGTTATTCAAAGAGAAGGTTACTTTGAGTGATAATGTCTTGCCCAATAGATGAAAAGAGGCAAAGAAAATGTTGAAAATGTTGGGTGTTGAGTACATATCGTATCATGCATGTCCAAATGATTGTATTCTATATAGAGGAGAATATGCAGACAAAGAGATATGTCCAAAATGTGGGCATGGAAGGTACCATAAATAAAATAAAAAGGGTAAATCACATGGTCCTCCTCACAAGATATTTAAGCACATGCCTATAATCCCCAGGATTCAAAGGCTCTTTCATTGAAAATAATTAGCTATGTTGCAGGGATGGCATGCCTTGCACATAAGTGAGTCGGGAGTTATGTGAATCCCAACAGATTCAATAGCCATGAAGAATAAAGAGGACACATGACCCGAAAAATTCAAGGATGAAGTATAAAGTCTATGAATCAACACTGCCTCAAATGGCGTCAACCCATATTCCTTCCAAAACACAAATTATTATGTTTGACCTGTAGTAGTGATCAATAACAATATCCCCCCGTGGTTGTCTATGAAGAATGGACATCTTATGTTGGCTCTTATAGTCCCTAGTAGAAGATAAGTAAAAAATATGGATATATACCTACAACCATTGGTAGATGAATTGAAGGAATTATGGTAAGGGATACATGTATATGATGTATCAAGACCCATCATGATTGAGAGGATTTTTACTTTGTAGGAAATTGTTCTTACACCACACATGATTTTCCAAGCTTAGGAGATTTCTCTGGTAAATCACATGTTTATTTATTTGTTTATATATGTAACAATATTGTTTGGAATATTAAAATCATTGCAATTTTTCTGATCTTCAATGCTAACATGATCTGTATACATTAATAATTTTGTAGGTCTTGCAACAAAGGGGTATCATGGATGTAAATGTTGTGGACCTTCTCTGAAGGCTAGGTGGGCCAACAACCTAAAAAATCTAGTGTATGACTTCTCCAAGGTATTCCTCTTAGAAAAACACCCTTACAGAAGAGAAACATCCACTTTCAATGGTAAATTAGAGAGAACCCAAATGACTGCAATAATGACACTGGGATAATGGATTAGAGAATATGAGAGAGATAAGGAGAAAGATATTACATAAATGTTCGATTCAAATGGGGATCCTATGTTCGATGATCCAAAATTCTTTGACACCTATGTTGAGAAATTTCCCATTGGGATGAAAAGGAAATCTGCCTTTTATGAGCTTCCATATTGGGAGCATCTTAAGATTGCCCACTTACTAGATACCATGCATATATTTAAAAATGTTTCATATTCTTTATGGATGAACATATCATCAAAATAAAGTGACACATTGGCTGTTAGGAGAGATCTTATTTCTTCAAAAATAAAAAAGAAACATTGGCCAAAACAAGAAAGTAGAGGAGAGGTTGGTCCCTCTTGGTCTTTCAAAGAAGGTGATTTCCCAAGGATTTTGAAGAAAGATGACATTTATTTGGAAAATTAAGTTATATTGGGTGTGAAGGTGCCTTCTTTATTTGGTTCTTCACTACAACGAAACTTCACTGTGGAATACCATTTATCGGGGTTGAAATCACATGACAAATTAAACCTTCTAAGAGTATGTATGTCAAATCATGATTTTATTATTTTTTTTTAATTTTTATGCCATCGGATAAAATATTATTTATTTTGTATGTGATTAATTTGTAGTGCCATTATCCTCTACTTGTGGGTGGGTGTGTGAACCACGAATTTCCCTAGGACCTATGACGTGCCATATCTAAATTATCTTCCTTTGTACGTTGAATAACATGAAAGGAGATTCATATGGCTAGCATTCCATGGTGGAATCAAGAGATACTTGATATTGTTTGTATGTTTGAGAAGGAACCACCAACGAGTTTCATGGACTTGCATTTTAATCTTCTAATTCACCTAGTAGATGAGGTTGAATTAGTCAGAGTGGTGTCCTACTGTTGGATGTTCTTCTTAGAGAGGTACATGAAGAAATTGAAAGGATTTGTTCGACAAAGGGAAAAAACTGAGGGGTATATGGAATAGGGGTACATATCATATGAGTATTTCTATTATTCCAGTGAGTACATCAAGAAGATCAACAACACACCAGGTGCAGTGATTTGGGATGACGAAAGGGATGAAGACAAAAGAGAATGGGAGCTTCTTCAAATGAATGGAAAAAGGTGCTTGATAAAGAGTAAGTGACTTATCTTTTGTCAAATTTCTACATAGTAACTATTCACACTGAACTTCATAATATATATTTTGATCTCATATGTATTATATGTTGGTTTTATTTCATGAATATATACATCAACAAATTCAAAAATTAATGCCATCAATAAATTAATTCTTTACAATTCGGAGGAAAGACAACTGTGGGTCACATTGTACAAAAAGAAGGAGGAAATGGGACAGTGATAGGAAATAATTTAGATGGTTGAATGGTAGAAGAATGCCTTATCCTGATCATTTAAAAGAAAATATGCCAATTATATGCTTCAACAGTTGGGTTGATGACCAAGTCAGACAGAAATATGGTGCATCCGATCGTTACCTGTGTGCTGAAGAGGATGCTCTAAACATACAGATTGGGTGAAACAACTCACTAATAAACTCTTTGTGTAGATTTTTAACTTCATAATGCACCTTTGAATTTTAACATCTATATTTTATATTTTATTGTTCGGGTTATTAGACACATGACACTGTGATTTTTTCACTTTTTTATAGGTGCATTTGTTCCCATCAATGTGGGAATATGGACATCATTTTCACATAGAGGATGTCGATGATGTATACATGACACAAGGCTGTGGAGTGGAAGTTGATTTCGACCAATCTAGTCATTCTAGCCACCGTGATCAAAACCTAATACGGGGAAGTTAGGTTACATTGGAAAGATACAAGAGACCATTCAAGTGGACTTCTCTTCTTTCCAATGTGTTATTTTTAGGTGCAAGTGGTAGGACACCTTTGATCAGATTAATGTAAAGGAAGATTGTGATAGTGGGATGATATGTATCAACTCTAGGAAGATGTGGGATGAAGCTAAGTAGCGTTATGTTTTCCCAAAACACTGCAACCAAGTGTTTTTTTACCCAGATGTGTTGGATATGAATTGGTGGTTCATATTAAGACAAAACCCTAGATCAAAACATATTTTTGAGAACAACAATGTTATCATGCCAAGCAAGGAAGATAATCAGGGTGATGACAACGAAGAGTGATATGTACATGTTTTATTTCATCATTTATACTGTTGTTGTATATTTTTGTTATCTTTATTTTGCTAATTATATATATTTTTATTCATCTTGTGACAGAGGAAATGGAAATTTAATTATAAAAAATCTTTGAACAATTTTAGTTGGTTAACAGTTAGTTTGATGCGTAATGTGTTTGTATTTCAAATTATTTGTGATTGCATGGAAAGATTGATTGAAACAAAATTTTATATTTTTATTTAAAGATATTGATATGTCGTTGCATGTTTAATACAAAATGTTAAGAATTATTTCCATGATAAAGTCATAACAACATTCTTTTAGAAAAAAATTGCCAAACATTTTATAGTTTGCATTTTATATAATTGGTAAGATTCTCAAAGGTTTTTACACTCAAAACTAAGTATTTCTAATTGTGAAATACTGAAAAATGTCAAAGAAGTTGAACTTTTAATGGGATATGAAACTCTACCTTCTCCATATAAAGTTTTTTAATGTTGAAACCACTCTCAAACATATTGGAACAATTAATGACAATGTTAATATTTAACTAAAATGATAGAAAACTCTTTTCCTTGTAGGAGAAATATGTCAAGTTTGAAGTATTTAAGAATTTAATATTACCAGTAATTTCCAAAATACACATCCGAGAAATTGTTTTTTTTAAAGGCCTCAAGTTGTTATAAGTTTGACCCTTTACCAACATGTTATTGAAGCATTGAGACCTAAAAAAGATCTTGTCAAAACATTGTTTCATTGTCACAATGGTGTTAGAATTCTAATGTGTTGTGAAGGTGGCATTTATCCATTTCTTAACAATCCTCTTAATCTTGGACGCATTCAAGAACTTGTATAAAGCACTTTTGTTAGTGATATGACTTTGATCCTTAAATTTCTTAGGGAAATTTTAAGATTTTCATTGTA
>JZKD02S1646265.1:784182-796189 GCA_000966675.3 Picea glauca | reverse complement strand
ATCTAGTGTGAACATCTGGCCAATGAGAGGCGTGATAACCTTTTGATCAAATAATTTTAAGAGATCTAAAATGCACTTTTTCTTATTATCTTCATCCTTTACAAAGGAAGTTAAATGCCACCAACTTATTTTCACTTCTCTTCTTAAATCATTGATACCAACAATGACATCATTTGATCCGAGACCACCATAAACGAAAACAGTTCCTTTATCTCTCACATTTTCTGCCACAACCTGCAAAAAGTAAAAAGTATTAGAAACATGGTTCCACTCAAAGACGTTGAAATTTTTTAAATAACATTTTGTAAATATTAATATTTCATTTAGAAATTAATTTTAATAAAACAATAACATTTTTTATTTTATAATATATATTTTTCAATATAAAATTTCATATTAAATTAAACTTTAACCAAACTTTATAAATAAATATTTAATAAAATTTCATGTTAAATTAAATTTTATTTAAATATTATAAATAAATATATTTGTTTAAAAAACCATAATGGCTCATTGATTTGGATTAGCATAATCATTTATGCAATTGGATAATAAAGTTGTAGCTTTATGTTAATTAATTTCTTAATTAATTTCTTTTAATTATTTTGTTAATGTTTATGGTTGTTTTATAAAATAGCTCATATCTATTTTTAAGTTGCATTGTATTTTTATTTTTTTATTTTCATTTACATGAAGATTTTTAGCATTTTTATCTAGTTTTATGTTTATGTTTATTTTATTTTTAGTGTCTATATATTTTCACCTTTTTGAAAGATGAAAGTGTAAATTTTAGTTGGACCTTGTGAAACTATAAATCTTAGTTGGACTTTTTAGTAAGTCTAGTATGTGAAAATGGCCTACACACACTTATCGTCTACACACACTTTTGATTGAGGTTTTGCTTACATTATTTATAGTTTGATTAACGTGTCACCATACTTACGGTCTACACACAGTTTTGATTGAATTTTTTCTTACAATATTTATAGTTTGATTAATGTGTCACCTCGTTGAAGGGTGAATTGAATCTTAGTTGAACCTACAAATTACAATGTAGTATGGTTGATGTGTCAATTTTTTCAAGGGTGAATCCATGAATCTTAGTTGCACCTTTTAGTAAGCCAAGCATGTGAAAATGACCTACACACACTCTTGATTGATGTTTTACTTACATCAAGTTGCACCTTTTAGTAAGGCTAGCATGAGAAAATGGCCTACACTCACTTTCAATTGAGGTGGCTTAATCTTTATTGAGGTGTTACTTGATTGAGGATGAGGGATTGGGAGTTTAAAATAAAAAATGAACTTTTTATGTAAAAAGTATTTTGATTAAAATACATTGATCTAGAATTTTAAATCTCTAAAAAAAAGTATTTAAAAATCCTTAATGTAGGTATACACAACATTCAAAGTATTTTAAAAATCTCAATTTAGGTATAAACCTCAATTGAGGGTTTGCAGGTCAAGAACTATTCCCCATCTTTATAGGTTTTCATGGAGCTGCAACTTCTAAGAGGTGAAATCCTTTCTATCTAATAGCATGTAACTTTCTTATTTTCAATTTCACACTATATTTAATTTATTTTTTAAAAAATTATACAATTTTTTTTTCTTTAAAGTAGTGAAATCCCTAGAGAAAAATACATATCTTAAAAACTATACAACCAAAAAATTATAAAAAATATGTGTGTAATCAATGAATGTTTCCTCTTCTAAAGTATCCTTTCTAGTTTATGATTAAGAGAAAAAAATATTGAAAACATAAAAATATATACACTGGTATTTAAATATTAATTTCTTGACTTTGAAATTAATATTTTTTTATTATGTTTTTAACAATCTGGATGATCACATAAATTTATTAGAATAGGTTCCATGGTTATTAATCCTAAATATCATCTTCATCTCTTATTTATCTATTGAGTTTTTAATATTAGAAATAATCATAAATGCTTTAGGGTGATTTCTAAAAGTTAGCATCAATCAAATTCAGAAGGGAATCATACTTAGATCAACCAAATTAAATTCAAAAGGGAATCATTACTTAGATGAACCAAATTAAATTCAAAGGGCATCATTACTTATATCTACATTTGTGTAAAATTTGACTATGACTTGATTCAAGGAAATGCTTTATGGTGATTAGTATGACTATGACTTGATTGCTTTAGGGTGATTAGTATGACTATGACTTGATTCTAAAGAAAGGAAATGCTTTATAGTGATTAGTATGACTATGACTTGATTGCTTTAGGGTGATTAGTATGACTATGACTTGATTCTAAAGAAATGATTTATGGTGATTTTTAAAAGTGAGTATCAACCAAATTTAAAAGATTTATATTTTTGTAAAATATAATTTGATTCAAAGCTTTTTTTAATAAAATAATTATAAAATGTAACCATTCCCATTAAACTTAATAACAAAATTATGAGAATGCATCTTTACCTTTATCAACAAAGGTATATTTAAATGACAAATATACTATTTAAATAGTATAAATCCTAAGAAAAAATGAAAAGGATTAACTCTCATACATCAAGGTTGGAATTTTATTCCCAAAGCAACTTCAAAAAATGAATCCATTCACTTGAAGAGTAGGGCATTCACAAAGATACTAGTCTCACTCTTTAAGGTAGGGGACAGCCAATATGCTATGATAATGAAAACTAAACCTAGACCGAGTATATAAAGCACTCACATAAACAATATCTTAAGGGATGAAGTAAAAAGGAAACCATCCTTGCAATCAATGGATGGTGAAAAGGTTGGTTGACAGATTTACCGATTCTGCTTACTTAAAAAAATAAAAAATAATGATAAGGTTGTTGAGCCTTCCCATCCTTAACCATGAGAATGAGTAAAAATATAATTTTATAATTGTTTTTCTTTCTTAATCATATTTATTAAAGTATCCAATAAAAAATGATTTATTATTTATTAAAACATATTACTAGAAAAGAAAATTTGATAGGATGATTCTATAGTAACCTTGAATGAAGCGCCTCCAACTGCATCGACACCTGCGTAAGCACCTTCGCCGTTTGTAATTTCTCTGACCCTCATTGAAATGTCTACAAAATTAAAATTAAAATAAATCATCCAATATGTTCTATCATGCAACGAGATATTGAAACAAAAACTCCAATTTTCATCCATAACAACAGTTAATTTAAATTCAATCGTTTACGTACCTTCTTTTTCTGAATTTATAACTTCATCAGCGCCGAGGGCAATTAGTTCATCCTTTAACTCGTCTCGTCGAACAATGTTAATAGTTTTGATATCCCAGTGCTTCGCTAACTGAATGCGTTGCCTGTTAGACATAATAAGACAATCGTATGTCACTGTAGCTACATTAATCAACAGTCCAGACATAACTCTCACGCATTGCCTGTGAGAGTTCCAGACCTAATTCCCATTAACAAACATTCCAGAGAGAACACTCACGCATTGCCTGTCAGAGTTATAGAACTAATTCCTATCAACCAAAATTCCAKAMWGAAAAGTRACTGGGCATAATGAAATGAATCCAGTCAATTCAAATAACACCTCTTTTATTTATGATTCTCTTGGCATCAATTGAGACTTGAATGTTGTGATTTATGTTCATACTAACAAGGAAATCAATAGAGATAGTGTTTATTATTCTCAAACAAGTGAACACCACATCAAATCCTTTTATATAGTAAAATTTTGTTCACTAGTCGCTTCTCTCAAGGCAACAATTAGCTTTTCCTCAAGAATATTAGTTTCATTCTTGAATGATTTTAACTTATTGTTCAGTTCGTTATGACTAATCTTAGCCTGCCTTAAGAATGAGGGGGCCTTTCAAAGCCCAACATTGTGAGATATCATTTTTGCTGGATTAACTACTTATTCAAAGTCAATTAACTATGACCATTTCTCACGAAAGCCATTCACTAATGACCAATTACTCGTGAGTTAGAATATTTCACTTAGCATTTATTGTGTTAGGGGATGCTCACAAGAGTGAAGAAGTGGGATTGAAACCAATGAAATGAATCACACAATGTCAATCATCACCTCTAAGAATTTCATCCAATAACCAAGACTTCCTGGGAAGATCACCTCTAAGACTTTCATCCAATAACCAAGACTTCCTTGGAAGGTCACCCATCCCATGACTCCTCTAGCTCAACCACTCTTAACCATGGAGTTTGTCTCCATAGTTAAGCCATGACTCCTTTGTCTCAAGTGCTTTTAACCATGGATATTTTCTCCATATCCAAGTCCATTATCTTGCTATCCTATTTGAAAAACCTTAGAAACTATCTATTCAATCACAAGGGTGAGGAAGTGGGATTGGAATGAGTGAAATGAATCACATAGTGTCAATCATCACCTCTAAGACCTACACCTAGCAACTAGAACTTCCCCGGAAGGTTACCCATCCTAAGATTCCTCTAGCTCAAGTGCACTTAACCATGGAGTTTTTCTCCATTGCCAAGCCAACTTAGATTGCTATCCCATTTGAAAAACCTTAACAAGTATTGTGCCTTATGAACTATTAAATTAAAGCTCCATACTTGATGTAATGAATGTTAAGTACATTATTCAAACTCATGAGAACTGAATGATGCTCATGGGAAATGGTCATAAATAAATCACTTTGAATACATAGTTTATCTAGAAAAAATGATATCTCATAATGTTGGATTGTCGAATCCCCCCTCATTCTTAAACAAAGAGTATGACGCTCTGATTGAATAGTTCATAAGGCACACTACTTGTTATGGTTTTGCAAATAACGTAGTAAGATAAGTGGGCTTGATTATGGAGAAAAAATACATGGTTAAGTGAACTTAGCTATAGGAGTCTTGGGATGGGTGACCTTCTTGATAAATCCTATTGAACGTGTGCAAGTACCGAAGGTGATGATTTCCACCGTGTGATTCATTTTATTAGTTTCAATCCTGCTTGTTCACCCTTTTGAGCATCACCTGATGCAATGAGTGCTAAGTGGGCTATTTAAACTCATAAAAAATTGGCCATTAGTGAATGACTCTCATGGTAAATGGTCATAAACGAATGAATTTGAATATACAACTAATCTAGAAAAAATGATATCTCATAATATTAGACCGTGGAAGCCCCCTTATTCTTAAATAAAGTGTATGTATTTGATTGATCATAAGGCACAATAATATATAAGGATTTTCAAATGGGGTAGGAATCTAAGTGAGCTTGACTATGGAGAAAAAATACATGGCTAAGAATGCTTGAGGTAGAGGAGTTTTGTGATCCGATGACCTTCTTGGGAAATATTGGTTACTAGGTGCAGTCCCATAGGTGATTGCTTATACCATGTGATTCATTTCACTAGTTTCAATCCCACTTCTTCACATGGCTAAGAATGCTTGAGGTAGAGGAGTTTTGTGATCCAATGACCTTCTTGGGAAATATTGGTTACTAGGTGCAGTCCCATAGGTGATTGCTTATACCATGTGATTCATTTCACTAGTTTCAATCCCACTTCTTCACATGGCTAAGAATGCTTGAGGTAGAGGAGTTTTGTGATCCGATGACCTTCTTGGGAAATATTGGTTACTAGGTGCAGTCCCATAGGTGATTGCTTATACCATGTGATTCATTTCACTAGTTTCAATCCCACTTCTTCACCCCTACGAGCATAAAATGATGCAATGATTGTTAAGTGAACTATTCAAATTTCAAACTCATGAGAAATTTTTCATTAGTGAATGAAACTCATGGGAAATGGCCATAGATGAATGACTCTAAATATGTACATAATCTAGAAAAAATGATATCTCATAATCTTGAGCTTCTTAATATTGAACTGTTTTCTCTCAATATCCTCTTTTAAGGATATTGTTTTATCTTTCTTCAACCCTATCACCTTATCATCATCATTAAACTTTTAATTTAAATACAAGACCTATTTTTATTTCTAATCTGGCGACATATCAACCACAATTATTTTCCTCTTGAGGTTCCCTTAATTGAAAAAATTTCCATATCCTTTTTTCTCAAGGAAACCTTCAACCTTTCCACCTCCAACTAAGTCTAGGTCAAAATAATATTTTCATATTCCAACACCCTCTTCAAATCATCTAGTTCTAATTGTTTATGACCTAATATTTCAAAAAACATGTTGGAAAACCAAATCATCTCTAGTGGTAATGATTACATACATAGTAATATATTTTAGAGGATCGATGACCCTAGTTGTTGGCTTGTCTTTAAACTTCTTTATTTATCTCTCATTTTCCTCCAATAACTCTTCTGCTTTATTTTCTTTGTCATCCAGGCATAAATTCTTCACGAAGATAGAATTAAGTTGTCTAACTTCATTCTCTAGTGACTTGATTTTAATTTTTAGGAAACTAGCTTCCTCTATAAATTGTTGATTCTATTTGGAAACTCTCCTCCCTTCCTTCAATATAGCTATGATATATACACTATAGACATTATAAATATTATTTCTATGAAATTCAATCATCTCAATAGCTTGGGAATCCTTCCATCCAATTTGAGATTGTTTCACTTTGTAATCACCAATTAAAATCTCACCTTGAGTCTTAGAGACTTTCGATTGCAGGGAAGCTATGGTTGAAGTATTTGTCTCACAATTCATAAAATCTTTGAGTCTAATGAAGGAAGGATCATTAGGATCATGAATAGGAAGGTTATTTATTTCTCATTCCTCATCCCTTGATTCATTAATGGACAAGTCCTTGAAGATATAAATATTTGGTTTTGACTATTCTAATGGAGAATTTTCAAGGTAAATTTGAGAAAACAAATGAGAATGTACTATAGAAGGAGTATGAAAAGGAGTTGTATGAAATTTTTTACTCAAGGCTTGACACCATGAAAAACGTAGTGGAGGAAACCAATGACAAGGGATGATTAATAGAGGACCAGGGAAGCATCATACTAGCCATAGGAGCCCATAAAAACTCAGTAGAACATCGATATGACAGGGCACACTCAATATCAACAATATCATTCGGTTTAACCATTGCACTCAAGGTTGATGGAGAGGATGGCCTAAGTGATAAATTATGAAAAATTAGTTGATAAATATCAAAAAAATATTCACCAAATTCTCCCTTAGTTTCGACCTTTTTGGGTTAGGCTCCTTTTCAGGATCAATATTAATCTCTCTTCCTTTTTTGATCATCTTTATATTTATCATCATCCTCAACCCCTCCTTCACTAAGAGATGGATGATCTTATTTGGAGGAAGAAACATTCCCCAAGTGGGAAACATGCTCATTAGGTGGAATATCATTACCTTAAGTTTGATCTAGAACTTGTTTCTCATAGTGTTGATCACCTCCACCACTATGAAATTAGGATATTTTATAGGATCATTTTCTACTAGAAGAATCGTAGTAGAACGATGAAAAGTAGATGATAAATCATCCCTACCTATGTTTGTGGTATATTTAAGTGGACTTAAGGTAGGGATGATAAATGATCCCTACCTATGTTAGTGGTAGATGAAAAGTGATACATTCTCCAGATCGTACTCCTATGTGACATAGTTGAGTTTATCTGTGAGGAAAATTATTTGAGAGGGATAAGTGGGTTTGGGATTATATCCCAATGTCCCTTGTGGAGAGCACATGAGGCCACGTACCTTGTGGAGAGCACATGAGAACACGTCAAGGGAGTTGACCTTGATGTCACACACTATGGGGACTTGACCCTAGTGTTTCTAGAGGGAGTATCCTATATAAGTCCACATGGGAGTTCCATCTGTGAAAGACCTTTTGCCACTACAGTGATTGTGTACCACTGGAAGAGACTATTTCTATGGACAATAGCTATGTGATACTACAATGGTTGTGTACTACTGGTAGAAACTTTGTGTCTCTGGATAGTAGTTGTGTGCTACTACAATGGTTGTGTACCATTGTTAGTGACTGTGTGTCTATGAACAATATCTATGTTCTACTGCAGTGGTTGTGTACCATTGGTAGTGACTATGTGTCTATGTGCTACTACAGTGGTTGTGTACCACTGGTAGTGACTATGTGTCACTGGAAAATAGCTATGTTCTACTAGCAGTGCTTGTGTACCACTAGACAATAGTTGTGTGTACTACTATGGATCAACATAGTTGTGTTCTATTGGATGACATTGTAGTAGTTGTATGCTACTAACTGATTGTCATGGAGACTACCAGATCACTTGGAGAAGTTGTGTGCTGCTTGATCACAAAGACTGTGATGGATGATTCGAGCTACCGATGGCATGGTAGTAGCTTTGTGATACTAGTTGATTACATAGTAGTCAATGGAATACTAGATGAAGACATCATGGAAAGATACCTCCCTAGCTAAGAGGGAGTGTTGATGTTTCAACATCGGGAATATATTCTCCCAGGATTAGTCATGGTGTTTTGATCAGTGGTTAATGGCACAAGTGTAGTCTTCAAATAACAAAAGACTCGATGTGCTAATGTCCCTACAGTGTTTGGAAACATCTAGATGAATTTCACCCACAAGGGTGTACCTATAGTGAATGTCCTGAGTAAGCATTGATAAGACCTTCTCCTAGATTAGGTTCAAGACCAAGGGAGATAGGATACATTTATCACAAAGGTGTACTTGTGGTGAATGGTCTCAGGCATAGTCCTTCCTTGATCATGACAAGGAATAATATAGACTTGAAGTTCTTGAGGTGCTTTCCAAATGTAAGTTAGCATCGAGATGACATTCAATCATAGAGGTGTACCTGTGGTGAATGACCCTGGTTTGGTCTTTGTCCTAGTCATGGTGATTTGACAAGGAATGATAAAGACTCAAGATGTTAGATGCTATCACATGCAGACCCAGAGTGAGACCGATATCAGAGAGAGTCAATTGGCTCAGAGGGAGAGCCACAGAAGGAGTTTCCCCTCGGTTTAGGTGGGAGAGAGACATCTCCCAAGACTAAAAGAAAATTTTCATGAGTCTAGGGTGAAGTTTGTATACTTTAGAGACAATCTTCGACATGATGAAGAATGTCTCCTTCATTGAGAGGGAGTGTTAATGTTTGGACAACATCGAGAAGGCATTCTTTCATATATATATATATATATATATATATATATATATACACATATATATAATATCATATAATATATGACATGATATTAATAATATCGGGTATAAATATAAATATATGTAATAAATAAATAGTTATTTATTATCCAAGGGATGCATCCTTTCATGGATGGTCACCATATGTTTTATATATATGGAACACTCATCATTGTAATAACACATCGATCACATACAATATCATATCATATGAAAGATCAACATATTTTGCTTCAGCCCCATGCTCCCAATAACTATGGGATGTGACTTTTTACACCTTCCCTCTTACACGAGTTTAATGATTGGGTTCTCACACTCAACCAAAAAATAGAATGTTGTCCCCAATGACAATAAAGTTCAGGAAAGTGGGTTTGAATTAATACCCATAAATAATTTCCCCCTTGGACTCGTCTTAGAAACTCCCTTCTCTTGCGGAAAACTCATCCCCCATCTATCTCCATGTCCTGATCACTTTGACTTTTCAGTCTAGGATGCGTATTGGTTCCACCCATAAATATCCTTCATGCTCCACCAAGATCATAGTCCAATCATTTATGTGGTTAGGGTGATGCACATGTTTCTTTAATAATGATACATGAAATAAATTATGCACTCTCATGGATATAGGAAATAATAACATGTATGATATTGGCACTATGTTTTCTAAGATCTTAAAAGGGGCCCACAATATCTTGCTGCCAACTTTGGGAAGAAACCCACTCTTAGTGAACTTCTTTTTGCTTTTACTTTTAGAAAAACATGTTTTCCCACTTTAAAATCTCTAAAAACTCTACTCGTGTATGCATAATTTTTCTTCATGTCCTGGGCAACCATTAAATTCTACCTCATCCTTGTCATCTACTCTTCCATTTCCCTCAACAAATATGGCTCGATGAAAACTCTATCTATTGGGTTATCCCAAATCACTTGTGTGTTACACTTCCTGCCATACAAAGCTTCAAATGGGCTCATTTTTAATGAGGCTTGATACCCATTATTGTATGAAAAATACACTAACTAGATATACTTTTGCCACTTTTATGGCTGGTCCATCACATACATTCTAAGTATGTCTTCAATTATTCTATTGGTTCTATTTATTTTTCCATTTACTCTGGGTGATATGTTGTACTTAGATTTAAATTTGTCTCAAATCCTTTGAATAAACCTTTCCAAAAATTAGATATGAATTTTGTATCTCTACCTAAAACTATTTCCTTAGGTACCCCATGTCTCTTGAAAACTTATTTCATGTATATCTTTGCAATGTTTGTTGCTTTATGTGTGGTCTTTAATAGATTAAATTGTGTAGCCTTAGTCAATTTCTCCACCACCACGATGATGGAATCATGTTGCCTCACTATTCTGGGAAAATTTGTAATAAAATCAATGGTAACCACTTCCCATTTCCACTCGAGAATGGGAAATGGTTGTAACAACCTCGTTGGATGCCTATGTTCGGCCTTTACCTTTTGACACTCTAGGAATCTGACTATGTAATAAACCGCTTCTTTCTTCATTCCTGTCCAAAAGTTTTATCTTCTTACAGTAGAAAATGTTTTATGATATCCTCGGTTCCCAACATATGGCACATTATGCATTTCTCTTTGCACTATATTTTTCATCTCACTCAAATTCGACACATATATTTTCCCTCTACATATGTGTATTCCATCCTCTTGCAGTTCATAATATTTAAATTTATGTTGTAAATTGTTTTGTTGTAATGTTTCTTCTATTTGTAATATTGTTGATCTGAATTTGCAACCTTTAAAATTTTGTCTTTTAAATTGTGTTGAACATGTTGATGGTTACCATATGCATATTATGTTCTCTTATACTGAGTGTGTCAACCACTTGATTTTCTTTGTCTTTGGTATGTTTAGTTTCAAAGTCATATTCACTTAGAAATTCGAGCTATCTAGTTTGCTTGGAATTTAATGTTGGATTTCCAAACAAATGTATCAGAACATAGTGGTTTGTCCTTAGCTGAAATATTTTCCCCATAAGGTAATGTCTCCACATGTTTAGTACATGAATAATCACTTCTAATTTCAGGTCATGTGTAGCATAATTCCTCTCATGATCTTTTTATTTTTTTGGATTTGTAGCATACCACATGATTCTTTTGAGTAAGGACTCCACTGAGCCCTTCCTTGCATGCATGAGTGAAAACCAAAAAATATTCATCTAAATTTACAATATTCAATAATGACGCACTTGTCAAAATGTATTTCAGTTCCTGAATGCTCTCTTCACACTTGGAAGTCCATTCAAATTCCACTCCCTTCTTTTGCAAAGAAGTGATTGGTCTTGCAATCTTTGAAAATCCTTTTATGAATATTCAGTAATAACTGAAAAGTCCCATGAATGATTTGACCTCTATCACATTTCTTGGCCCTGGCCATCCTCTAATGGCCTCTACCTTCTCAGGATGAAATGTTATCCCATTTTCTGAAATAACATTCCCCAAGTAGTGAATCTTTTTTTTAGAAAATATGCACTTAGTTTGGCATACAATTTATGCTCTCTTAAAATTTTTGGCACCATTCTTAAATGTTTCTCATGTTCCTCTTTTTCCTTTGAGTACATGAGTATATCATCCAGGAACATAATCAAAAACTTTTTCAGGTATTCCCTGAACACTCCATTCATCAGGAACATGAAAACAACTAGAGCATTTGATAGCCCAAATGGAACTACTGTAAATTCATAATGCCCATATATTGTTCTGAACACCATCTTACTGATATATTTTTCCTTTATCCTCACTTTATGATAACCTAATATCAATTCAATCTTGGAAAAGATTCTTGCACATTTCAGTTGATCAAATAGATCATCAATCCTTGACAAATGATATTTGTTCTTTATGGTGACCTTATTCAACTATTTGAAATCAATACACAAATTTAAGGTTATATATATA
>JZKD02S1646265.1:746433-759439 GCA_000966675.3 Picea glauca | reverse complement strand
ACTACCTTCCATTGGTAGAATTTGCCTACAACAACGGCTACCAAGCATCCTTAAAGATGAGTCCCTTCGAGGTCCTCTATGGTAGACAGTGTAATACTCCAGTCAACTAGAGTAACCCTGTAAACAGGATTTCTATTGGACCCGATATGTTGAAAGAGATGGAATAGAAAGTAACTCAGATAAAACAAAATCTGAAGGTTGCTCAGAACCGATAGAAAAGTTATGTTGATCAAAAGAGAACTCCAAGAGAGTTCAAAATGGGAGACCATGTAAATCTCAAAATTATGCCCAGAAGGAGTTCCCTGAAAATGGGAGCTTGTGCCAAATTGGCACCCCAGTATTGTGGACCCTTTTAGGTTCTAGATAGAGTTGGACCTGTAGCCTATCGGCTAGCACTTCCTCCCACAGTAAAAGCACATAATGTTTTCCATGTTTCATTATTGAAGAAATATGTACATGATGCTAATCATATAATTGACTGGTCTGTGATCTAGGTGGAACCAGAGGGAGAATTTCTACAAGAACCCCATTGCATACTGGACAAAAAGGAAACCCCACTCCGGAACAGAACCATTGCACAGGTCAAGGTGCAGTGGAAACATTTTTTCCCAGATGAGGCTACATGGGAAATGGAGGATGCCATGAGACAAGCATATCTGATTTTGTTTACTTCTGTACATGCAATTCATGTTAGTAGCTAAGAACATCAAGGATGATGTTCCTTTTAAGGGGGAGGGAATTGTAACACCCTGTTTCCCCCATCTTGTAAATATAATTGGACTGGCCAAGAACTATGGAAAACTCATAATTATGAATATGTGATGTAAATGGACCTTGAGGAAAAGGTCAATGAATGTGAATAACATTTTGAATTTATTGCAGGATTGCTGAGAGGGGATGTGCAGAAAAGAGACCACGATGGCAGTGGAAGGCACCTGAAAAGGTGGCGTTAACTTCCACTGAGAATTAATACTGTATTTGGACTCCACTGGCTCGGAGAACCAAAAGCGGCTCTCTGGCACCAAATTTAATGTCTCGCAGGCTGGTAGGAGGACGACTTGATGAGGGATGGGATGGTGAACCACCCATCCGTAGAGCCATCAGGCCTGATCGGCACGAGGGTAATCTTGCCACACACAACCTCGCAAGAGGATAAGGCGTATGGCAGAAGCAATTGGAAAGGGGGGGTTGGAACTTTGGCATTATGCATAGTGAGGGATAGCAGAGAGGAAGGATTGCAACCTTCGCTCCTGGTCACTAGAAGACAGAGAGACACAGTCTCAGAAGCATTGTGGTCTCAGCTCGAGGGTGGCTAGTGGTAAATCCGTTGGGAGTCGCTGAGCCTACGGTTGGGTGGAAACGAGTACCCCTCTCAGTAGTTGCTCATACTTCTGGTGTTACTTCTGATAAGTGTTTTATATATTGCGTCTTGAAATTCATATACTGATATATATGCTCATAGAACTGTGAAATTATGAATGATTATAGTATAAGAATTTTTGTGCAGTGTTTTGATAAGAAGTAATATATATATGCTTATAATAGAAAGACCCCGCGTGGCTTATGTTGATAAATGAATTTAGTTATGCACGAGTTGAACCAAGTCAGACTTCCAGTCCATCCTTGGGAGTTTGTTTCCCTTTGTCAGTTTCCAGGAAGGCCTCGGAATAGGACTCTTCACAGAGATTCCCTTCTTGGAAAGGTTTTCCAAGAACATGGAAAAAGGAATTGAATGGGCAAGTCTTAATAACCCTGAACGAGGAGGAATGACCCCCTTAAGGTTCTGAGGTAGAAGTGTTGGGATAAGTAACAAATCGATGAATGAGATCTCGTCGGATGACCCATAGCCATTCACGACTGTTAGATTGACGAAAGTAACAAGGGAATTACATACCTTGCCCCTCTTTCCCTCTATCTTCGTGAACAACGAGGAAATTGGGATCATAGATCCCAAGGCCCAGGAGAACACTTGAACCATGGATCTTTCCACATCCACAAAGTAGTGGAAGAAGGCACAAGGTGGGACAATCTGAGTTGTTGGATCTCATTTAGAAATCCTGTCAGCCGTTGGATCGGGTTAAGATTCTCGGATTTTAGTCTCTGGAATGTGCGTGGGAAGAATGGATCTAGGCCGTTAGATCTTGGCCCATTTACCCATCAGCCATCAGATCGGATAGGAGGTGCACGGGGTTTAACCCTTCTCACACTAGGCATACGTCCTGACCTTCATTGGGATATCGACATTCGGGAAATCGAAGTTCCTGAGGTCGAAGGAATCGGGACATCACAAGTCTCGAAATCCAGGAGAGATCAGAATCGTCCATCTGAGAGAGGATGCATGTCACGCGATCATCCATTCCGGAGATCCGGGCACTAGATATTGGGATATCGACATTTGGGAAATCAGAGTTCCTGAGGTCGAAGGAATCAGGACATCACAAGTCTCGAAATCCCGGAGAGATAAGAACCATCCATCTTGAGGAGAATGTGTGGCAGCAATCGGCGCCATCGGGGAAAGGCCCGACATGAAGTTGTTGATTGGTGTTTGGGTCATCGGGATATCGAGGGTCCTAGTGACAAAGTGTTTACGCATTTTGGAATCGCGAACCGTGAAATTCGGATAAGTGGGAGCCAACTGTCAGCCAGTCGGGATTTGGAGAATCGGGAATCATGGGGATGAGAAGTCCATACATTGTGAAACTCCAAAGTCTGAAACCCCGATGAGAGGTAAGGTTGTGGTCATGGGGACATTCGTCACGTGGACTAAAGACTTAGCTCGGGAGGCTAAGGCAGCATAGGAGTGTGTCGGGAATCGGGGATCGGTGAACCAAGTTGTTGGGACATCACGAGTGTCAAAGCCCCGATAGGAGGAATCCCGACAGAAGTATATGGTTGCGGTCATACGAGAGGTGGTTGCGTGGACCAGGGCTTAGCCAGGAGGGCTAACACGTGAAAGGCGCGTCGGGATTAGAGGGATCGCGAATCTTGGGGACAAGCGCATTTTGGCACTTGAAAGTCCGAAACCCCGATAGGAGGATATAAGGTTGCGGTCTTATGAGAGAGGTCATATGGACCATAAGGCATAGCCAAGAGGAGCTAAGGCTAGAAGAGAGCTCATCGAAGATTTGGGAGCTCCGTGATCGAGAGTCCGAATTTTCGTGATGGTAAACCCCGATGAACGGAAGAGATTCTGTCGGAGGATCTCAGGGTCTGTAATGATTGTTAGATGTGGAAACAAGACGTCAAATTAAGACAGGATGTGGATTATGCTTTAGGATAAGCAGCGAGTAGATCTGGATGGCCAGAGTCCAACTGCCCAGATATGCGGCTGAGGATGCATTCCAGAGCCCCCTTGCCATTCTGCCTTTAATGGGGGGGTGGGGGTCCGGAATAATGTTGTGTGTGAAGTGGGGCCCTTCCTGTCATGACGACCACCATGTCGCGTTTTCCTCTTGCCACCTGTATGCCACCTAACCTCGCAACGAGGTGTTTCTCATTGGCTGCTCTCTACCCCTATTGAGGTTTGTTCCTATTGGCCATTCGCTGACCCCGTAGGGATTCATCCCCATTGGTCGCTCGCTAGCCCTGCCGGGATTCAGCGGTTACAGAGTCGAATGTTTGGACATTACTGTGGCGCTGAAATGTGAAATACAAAAGACGCTACATTCAAATTGAACCGTGAACATAACCCACGATCACATGGGAATGGAGAAGGAGAGAGGAAGAGCTAGCTTACCCCTGGCCTCCATGGTTATTTAGGGGTTTGAGTCCGACAAAGGACTGGCAAAATTTGATTTAGGTAGCGGGTATGTTACAAAAACTCATAGCTCTTTCCAAGAAGAATCGATCCTTGTGTTGGTCCTAAGTTTCTAGAGGTGGCCATTCTTGAAAAAAAGTTTTAACATAAAAAATTGTTAGAGATTTTCATGCTTACCTATTTCATGCATGCAAAACCAGGTCCGCGAAATCCTCTGTATGACTTCGTGCCTGAAAAAATGGGGTAGAACACTTCTTTAGCTTCGATCTGGCTGGATCTGACTATCCGAGCACGATATCTATGGAGTTAGAGCTTTGAGCTCTGTTCTTTAGCAACTGTATCCCCTCTAATGGTGGAATTGGGTTTTCTGGGTTTACTTGAGAGCCAAAAAAAAATTGAAGTTCAGCTTCTCATATGACCGGGGGCTGAAAACCAGGCGCTTCGGGCCTTTGGGCTTCGAGTGTTTTGACACATGAAGGTATTAGTTCCTTCGAATAGCCGAATGGCCGAATAACAAAATTGCTACAAAGATCTATGGTATTCGTTGATTTGAGATCAATGGTCCTCAATTTCTTCGGGATTTCGTGCCTTCAGGCCTTCGGGGCTCCAGGCGATATTCCTTTCTTACCTCACAATCCTCCAAACTCCCGAACCTCCAAACATGGGAAGAAATCGACGGTCTCAATTTCCAGTCAAGATCTACGACTTAGAATTACTTTGGGAGTTCGAGCTTCAGGGATCTTTCACCACTCTTAATCGCAAAACTCGCGAAGTGTCGAGGCGATGAGCTATCCATAGAGGTGTAGATCCAACAGTCCTTAGGCCTCTGCAAACTAGCAGCCAATATCTTCTTCGGAACTCCAGCCTTCGGGAGTTTCCGTCTGCTAACACATGCAATCCTCTCGAGTGCCGAATAAGTGAACTCGTGGAGTGCAGGATCTGCCTCCACGTGTCTTCTTGATTTGGATGACTCAGATTTACTTCATAATTCGGGGCTTCGGAAGTTCCAAGATGCAAAACACATCAAACCTCCAAAGTGTTATCTTTGCAGAGTGTCAGGTTTTCCAACACGTGTCTTCTTTGATGGATGGTCCAGATGAAGTTCGAGCTTCGGGCCTTCGTCTTTCTTCCAAAGTGGTTATCTGCCGGAGTGCAGGATCTCTTGCCACGTTTCTACTTCGATCAACGATCTGGATCTACTCTAGCTCTTCAGAGCTTCGGGCCTTCGGGAATCCTTTTCTCAGCTTCTGCTTGCTTCCCCCCAGAATATGAAATCGTCTGACACGTGTCCCTTGCTTGAAGATCAACGACCACGAGTGATTGCGAAGAATCAACTCTCTCACTCTTTAATTTCCTTCTCGATCTCCGCAAAGAAAAAATGCTCGTCCGTAGTGGGATCGATATCTACCATTGATCTTTTGATCTAGCAAGATCAACGATCACGAGGAATTGTGGGCTCACAACTTGCTCATGATTTAATTTCCTTCCTGATCTCCGCAATGCGAAGATGCTCTATCATAGAGGGATCGATATCCGTCGTTGATCTGTTGATCTAGTAAGATCAACGATCATGAGGAATTGCGGGCTCACAAATTGCTCACACTTTAATTTCCTTCCCGATCTCCGCAATGCGAAGATGCTTGTTCGTAGCGTGATCGATATCCACCATTGATCTGTTGATCTAGGAAGATCAACGATCCTGAGGGATTGTGGGCTCACAACTTGTACAAACTTTAATTTTCTTCTCGATCCCTGCAATGCCTCCCCATCGTCGATCTCTCTCCAATGAGATCTGACGGTCATGACTTATTCTTTGCTTGATCTGACGACTGATCTTGCTCTCACTCAGATCTTACGGCTGAAAAGAAAAAATCTCCCTACCTGTGGGCTCGTCGTTTCTAAGCTTAATTAAAGGCTCAGATCTGTTTCCACGTCCAATCTTACAGCTGACATAGCTTCTCCTTTGTTGCTTCTGCAAACTTTCTCCTTAAGAAAGAATTTCATGAATCTTTCACGAATTCTTTAAATGCTCACGAATCTTTAAAAAAAAAAAATTTCGTCCTTCTGCAGCTTTGCTTCCTCGCTCTTGCTGTCTCCAACGATCTTTTGAGTGTACTGCGCACTGCTCTCCAAGCTCTGTGAAGAATCTTGCGTCCCATGCTCTTGTTTGCGAGACAATGTAAGCTTTGCTCTCTTCTTCCTAGGATCGGGCTGCTCTCGAGGCACTGCGAAGAGGCTTATATCCTAAGCTCTGATACCATGACAAAATGAGAAGCAGAGAAAATAATACAAAGAAGACGAAATTGGGAACAAGAAAGTGTAGAGCGCAATTCATTAAAAAAAAAGGATTGAGCTAAATAAGCTTCAACAAATCAAGAAAATCAATAAACAATCGTCCAGCTGTGTAAAGTCACATACTATTGATGTTACAGATATAATTAACAAGGACTTAGAAGCCAATGAATAATGTTGGATAGAGATGAGGATAACATACCTTCCAATAACAGATCCGGCCGCTGTTTGCAAAAGATACTTGCCCTTGGGAATTTGGAGGTCCAGAAGCATCCCATACATAGTCCATGGATTGATCACGAATTGGGCAGCTACGGCATCCGACATCGTGTCAGGGACGGGCACCAAATCCTCCTCTGCTACTTCCACATAGTCCTGCCACGCCCCTTCGCCTCTGTCGCAGTAATACTTCCAAAAGAGCACCGGGATCACTCGCTCCCCGACTCTACACGATGTCACCCCTTCGCCAATCTGTGGGCATATGAATTATTTTATAAATCGTCAAATTTAACTTGTATATGTTTGTTCGTGACTTAACAAATTGGCCGCAATCTCATCCTCAATTATGAGAAATTATATTCCAAAGACAAAAGATTAGACATGACAAATTAGTAACCTCATCAACAACGCCTACTCCTTCTGAGCCGTGCACTGCGCCCTTGTCTTCGAAACGCTTCAGGGAGCCGATGCGGATGTAGATGAGCTCTATGGGATTCACGGCGCTGGCAATCATCCGCACCACCACGTTGCCCGGCGACGGCCGTGGCTTCTCCTTGGTCACCAGAGACAACGATTCAGTGGGATTCGAGCCCGGGAACACCGTCTGAACTATTGCTCTGCCCGTCGTCATTGCAAAGGTGTTTTTTCAGCTGTTGGTCCGGAGGTTTATAGATTGAACTTCCTACAGGGAGAGATTGATATAGGTCTCCTGTCACGAAGAAATGAAAAGTGGAACACGTAAACCTAATTTGGACAAGCCATTTTCAACACATGCTCATTGAATGGTGGAAGGAAGAAAAAGTACGAGTACTGGACATAATCTGAATCTGGACACTACCATTTTCAACGCAGGATCAATTTTATATCACTCAGTGATGTCAAACTAAAATGATATAAAAAATTTTATATCTGCCAAAAATGCCCAGCTAAAATGGTATAATAGTTTTATATCAAGTGGAGAAAAAATCACTAATATTTTTTTATATCAACTGGTATAACATGAATAAAAAATCACCAGTCAACATAATTTGGACACTATTTTCAATACATGAACATTGAATGGGAGATCGAAGAAAAAATCACACTGAACATAATCTGAATCTGGACACATTCCATTTTGAACACATGATCAATTTTATATCACGCAATGATGTCAACTAAAATGATATAAGTTTTTTTTATATCAATCAAAGATGCCCAACTAAAATAGTATGATATTTTTTTTATATCAAATGGTAGAATATTTTTTTATATCAATGAAGTATACTGGTGTAATATTTTTTCCACATGGCTAGATTCTCTYTATGAAAATTTTGAATTGGATTCTATATTATTATTTTAACATGGTTGAATTTTTTATATATAAATTATAAAAAATAAGAGTTATAATTGTAAAGCAACTAGTACTTGTTTTAAGATTGTTTTTTATATAAAAATTTAAAAGAAATAAGAAGAACAACTGGTTTTTATAGTTTTTATTTTGAAATTATATTTATATTTCTTTTAATTAATTAATAAAATTAATATGAATTACATAGATTTCAAAATTAATGAAATTATGTTTATAATTAATATGAATTACATAAATTCCAAAATTAACATAAATTACATAGAGTTTAAAATTAACATGAGTTGATAAGATTCATATTTATATTAACAAACTATATTTATAACATTAAAAATAAATAAATAAAACATATAAATTGATAAAATATTTTAAGCATTAATCTATCGAATAAAGCCACTTCATGAAATTAAATAGAGTTAAAAATTGATATGAATTGATAAGATTTATATTTACATTGAAAAACTATATTTATAACATAAAAATAAATAAATAAAACATATAAATTTATAAAGTATTTTTTAGTTGATAGAAATAAAGTAAGCATTAAACTACGGAGCAAAGCCACTTCATGGAATTAATGTAAATTTTTTAAATTTTCATATATACAACATGACAATTGTATGTTAAGAGTGTTTTTCATTAATTTCTTAATGTCATTCATGAATGTGGTTACTTTTTAGTTTAAATTTTAAGAATTTTGTAATGTTTTGATTTTTTCAAATTTTGTTATAATATATAATAAAACTTCAAATATTAATTTTCAAAAATATTTAATTGAAATTTCATCTTAGTTTAGTTTGGGCATTAAGTATTGTAAACAATTAATAATTTTTAAAATTTTAAATTATTGTAACGATTAAATTATTAACATTTTATTTTAGGTTTTTCAAATTCTAATATTATATAATTTTAAATTTAAAAAATAAAATTTCAAATTATTGTAATAGGAAATTATTAACATTTTATTTTGGATTATTTCAAATTCCAATAATATTTTGTGGCAAAATAATCAAAACATTGATTAATTAGTCTACTTTTAAAAATTGAACATCTAGTGAGTATACATTAACTTATACACTTATACAAGATTAATTTATACATATGTAGTACATTAACTTATACACATATACAAGATTAATTTATGCATATGTAGTAGAAGAGAGATGCACACAATTAAAAAGATTAACTTATACACATGTACATAATGAAGATTACATAGTTCAATGTGTGATGACTATTACATGAAAAATAGAATTTCATCCTAAATAATTATATTATATTATGATTCTAAATTAATCTATATCTCGTGGTATAATTCTAATTTGGATTAGTGATTATGAAGAAAATCCATACTCTATTGGTTATAAGACAATCAATACTCAAGTATTAATAGGCTAAATAGTTATAACACCTGCTTGAAAGAAATCCCTACGAAATTGTACCATCCATGATGTAACATCATAACAATTTCAATGTTTGAAATAAACTGATCCATGGTGTGATGTCAATAACTAACTGCAGACATGGATAGAAAATTCCAACATGGATTAAAGTGCATCTTTCTATATTTTTTTTGACATCATTGATGATTAAGATAATTTGGATCCATAATCAAGCCAAATAAAAACCTATAAAGTTGTTTTAATGTTTACCTTTATAAATTTTGTGATATGTTTGAGGGTAAGAATCATCGAAGTATACTTCTGGTTGTTATCACCCTATCATTTATAGGATAAACTGGTGACTGGAATGTTATCTCTCTAGTGTTTTTTGTTTGTCAAATGATTTTTCATTCTGTAAATAATTTGAGAAAAGAAAGAAAAAGAAAAAGGAAAAATAAAAGAAAGAAAAGAAAAAAAAGAAGAAAAGCAAGAAAAAGAAAAAGAAAAGAGGGCATAAAAGAATTTCAATAAGAGCCCCATGCAATAACAGTAACTTGGTCCATACCTTTCAAGCATGTCCAAGTTCTTTTAAATTGATGTTGATAGGAATAGTGAATAAGCTTGTCTAAACTGTTTAATCTTAGCCAAGTGACCTAGGTTAGTTAGTGAATAAATCTGGCCAGACTGTCTAATCTTGGTCAGGTAGCCCCATGATAGAGTAAGTTCTTAGCCCAACAGTTTAATCTGGGCTAATTGTCATAGGAAGTTAGGTTAGAACTTAGGGAAGTTTTCTTGATTTAAATAAAACCAGCTCGATGATCAATGTTGGACCATGTTTTGGATGCTCGAAAAGTTGTTTGCCTAACCCCTTGGTGATGTAAATATGTAAAGGCTTGGGAAAAACCCATGATATGCTCTTATCCTAAGTTTTTCAGGGTGCATAAACTTTCACGCCCACATTTATGCACCGCTCATGTATCAATGGCCCAGATGATCACGCTTAGATCTACAGAGGACAAGTCTTTCCAGACCCCCTCGACCGTTCTACTTTTAATGGTGGGGGGGGTCCGGAATCACTGATAATGTATGCGTGCATCTGGACGGCCCAAGTTTCGGTGCTTAAATCTACGGTCTGTATTGGATTATGGACCCCCCCATCCATTCTGCCTTTAATGGAGGGTGGGGGGTCCAGAATGTGTGTTAAAGATCATGCACAGATCTGTCGTCGAAGGAAAAGCATGCAGATCGACATCTCATGGTACTTTTCGGACCCCCCCGACCGATCTATTTATAATGGTGGGGGGGGGGGGGTCCAGAATGGATTTTTACTCTGGTGAGCCCCTATCAATACGTGGCATAAATCTACTGGTCTCGAGTCCCACCACCTCCTACTGTCTGGCATACCTCATCACCTCGTGACGTCATCATCCACCTTTCCAAAAGAGTCACATCCCATAACTTCGTGAGTCCTTCTCCCTCATTCACTCGTGGCAAGTCCCCTCACCATGATTTTTTCCCCCAATCGATAACCGCCACATCACCCATCTGTATCCCTCATTCGTTGTCACCTGCCATCCCACATTCTAAATGACCCGTTGACCATTTATTACTGGATAACTTATCCGTTAACCAACTGACATGTCCCCCGTGCCCAACGGATACTCGTTTACTCAAAATTACCCTCACTCTTCATTCTTTCACCATTTACCCACTCATCCCACCAGAGAATTTACCCTATTTTCTTCTCTGTTACAGTCAGTCCCCCCATCTACAGTCGTCCCTGCTAACATTGTTTTATTTGCAGGTATTGTTACAGTAATGGTGCCAAAATCAAAATGAACAGAAGGAGAGGAGAATCCGTTTCTCCCGCCTCCTGTTGATCTCAACAGGATTCCACTGGCCGACAAAGATTACTTAATCGCAGACAGTAAGTGCGATTTCGACTTCGCAGACCTTCAATCATGGCTTAAAGAAGTCTTCCTGGACCAGAGTGATGAAATTGGACTCTGGGAGTCCAACCTATCCCTGTACCTTTTCCCCCAGATTCACCATTTCCCATAGTTTTCCCTCAAGTGCCAAGCCCACTATATTCTCGAGCAAAGAGCCATCGTATCCTCCTCTGGGGAAGTTATTTTCCTCATCACACCAGAAACCATCGACCAAATGATGCAAATATCTCGAGACGACTCCGCATCACCTTTTAACCTTGAAATCCTTATAGAGTTATACCAGAAAATGACGTTTCCTCAAAGAGCTCAAATATTTGAGCTTTTTCTTCCACAGTCCGCTTAGCTCCCCGCTACAAATCCCCCTTATCCTTCCTCCATGTTCTCAACCAAAGGAAACCAGGTTATCACGTCCTTATGCACCTTGTTAGGTTATTATTCAGATCAGTGGGTAGATGAACCCATTCTAGGATTTTTGTCTATTTTCTCCACCGATGAGAAGCCTACTACACAGTTCGACTTCAGCACGTTCCTAGTGAACAATATTCACGAGAAATTTGTTAATTTCACCACAGAAGGCATGTTCCGATATTCTTCAATACTGGCATACCTGTTCATATTCTTCCACGCGGACAAATTTTCTTTTTCCATGCAGAAGATGGACGGAGATGGAAGACCCCAGGTAGTAACCGCATGGACTTCCCTACTCAGACATAACTCCATGAAATTCAGTTTCAAGCAGTTCATCGATCAATTCTACCACCCAGTGGTGAGTATGCTCAGTGGCAGACCCGAACCCAGGATTAATGACGAAGTTCAGAGGATCCTACATCTCTCAGATCATACAAAGACTAGTGATTAGTACCTGTACCAAAATCACACTGAGATCAGAGTCTATGGGTGTGAGTTGTCCCCATATAAACTGCCCAAATACTTACTTGTCAGAATTTTTGCTCTGGAATACATCAGGCAGATGATAAAATCGGATGATATTCATTTTGTGTCTTTAAAGAAAAAGAAACAACTCAGAATCAAAGGGCAGATTGGGTCTTTCATCTACAACAATCGAGGCGCTGGGGAGGAAGCAGACATGCTGCTGAAAGAAATGAAATTCTTCATGAGTTTCACATGGCACTACGATCCGTGCGGGATCATTTTAGAGATAAGGATAAAAAACAAGAATAATTCGTATGTCCACGAATCTAGGCCTGAGGTAGAGAAATTTTCAAACCAGAGAGGAGTTGGAAGAGATGAGAATTGAGGATAGAACAGAGACCGTCCTTGAGGTCAAGAGAGTCTTGACCAAGAGAGGACTGATGCTACAACTGGAAGAAAAGGTTCAGGCCATGGACCAAGGGGTACAAATGTTTTTCAGCAAGATTGAGGCTCTACAAAAGAAAGGTCTTGCTGGTTTGAAGGTGATAAATGACAATTTGATGACGCTCCAAGATTACAAAAAGAGACTAGCCGATGTGGCTAAGGATAGTTCAGAATTTTCAGGGATTCAAGGAAGCATCACCGTCAAGGCATTCCTAGATGCACTTTAGTTGGACATCAACATTTAGCATGAGATCTGATACATATTCATCACGAAGCCCACTTTATCCAAGTACACAGAAATGGAAGAAGTCTACTGAAGGTTACTCAAAGTCAGCGTTCCCAGTCATCTTCGATGGCAAGAACTTTGCGACCTGATCGAGTAATCGATGAACTGTCCCAGCCCAGTCAGCTATCTAGTCAGACGAGGTCGTGCAGAGGCCTCACCAATGGTTCACCCAGAAAAAAACATGCAATTGTGACACATCATCAAACAATTTTCTAGATTTTTGTAATTTGTTAAGTTAGTTAGGCTAAAAATAGATTTGCCACGTCTTGATCTTTAATGACAAGGTCATTTGTAATTTTGGGTTATAAATACTTCACTTTTCGAAGTATTGAGGGTTGATATTTACGCCCTACGAGCTATCAGACTGTAATATTTTTCAAGAGATCTTCCATTAATACAAAGAGGCATTTTTACAGGATTCTTGCGTGTATTCACTGGTGATGTTTTTCTTTCTAA
>JZKD02S1646265.1:732318-744221 GCA_000966675.3 Picea glauca | reverse complement strand
ACATAAACCTCATGGGCATTCACGATAACGAAGCTATTTTCCTTACCCAGGAAGAGAAAGAACTTTTTCTTCTCAATCAAACAAAGGTAAGTGAAGAAGTTGAAGACGTCGAACAACAGGAATTTGAAAATACTATTTTGGAGGTACACTGGTAGTACAATATGTGAAGTAAAAAGACAGACGAAAATTCTCCAAAAAAGGTGACCGAAACAAAGAAGACAGTCGAAATCCAAAAAGGCCCTGAGCCTTCTGCCGAGAAGAGCCCTGAGAAGGGTAATGCTAAAGTTCCAGCAAAAAGAAACCTTACCATTATGAAAAGATCATTGCAGTCTGAGGTTTCATCAATTAACCCACCAAATACTTCTGGCCAGAAGATTGTGGTGGACAAATCAGAATTGCTGAGCCAAAGCAGAGCACCTACACCTTTCAGCCTCGAAGGGGAATTATCCAAAGTAAAAATTCCTATTCCCCTTTCCGAGTTGTTGAGCAAAGACGCTTACCGTTCATAGGTGATTAAAGCACTGACCATTGAACCTGATATAGGTACGAAGGCCTTAACTGTTGGATCAACGAATCATTCAGATACTGTGAAACTTACAGATGATCAACCTGAACTCTTCTTTGGACTTGAAGTGGATGGTCAGATCGACAATGGTGTTGTCGCTCCTTTTTACATCAGCCTTAATATACACGACCTGATTTTGCATAATGCTATGTTAGATTCGGGTGCTTCCCATAATCTGATGCCTAATGCAGTGATGGAAAAACTGGGACTTGAAATTACCATACCTTACACTCTTTTGACTCCAATAAAGTTAGATGTATCGGTTTGATCCAAGATCTATGTATCACCCTAGTCCAGATTCCCGTGAAAAGCATGGTCATGGATGTTGTGGTTGCAGACATTCCCCCGAAGTATGGTATGTTGTTGTCCTGGTCTTGGGGGGCCAAGTTGAAAGGTACTTTGCAGTTGGATATGTCGTATGCCACTGTCCCAGTTTTTGGTCAACAGAGAAGACTATATAGAGAAACACCGATGAAGTATATGGTTAGCAACCAAGAAAAACCACATAACTATCCTCTGTACTCTGCACATTTTGACCTGGACTCCTTCATCCTATACAACGATGGTGATATGAGAGAACAAATCATTCAGCTGGAAGAGGATACATCTGGTCCAGACGAAGGCTAATAAATCATTGAGGCAAAAAGAAAGAAAAATGTGATAACTGAAGAATTGCTAGCGGATTTTTGGAGCATGGACTTTGATGGAGCTGTAAGCAAAGAAGGAGTTGGAGAAGGATTTTGGTTGCACAATCACAGATCCAGGTATTCGGAAAACCATTCTTACAAATTAAATTTTCAATGCACTAACAATATTGTCGAGTATGAAGCCTTGATGCTCGGTCTGAAACTTCTAAAGAAGGTTGGTGCCAAAAAAATTATGGTAAGAGGTGATTCTGAATTAATAATCAAGAAAACTAAAGGTGAGTATGCAGCAAAACACCCCCGTCTTAGAGCTTATAGGAATGTTGTTCTAAATGCGCTTAAATGTTTCACTGAAGTTGATTTGCAGGTGATGCCTAGGGGATAGAATATTTTGGCAGACGGGTTAGCTACGTCAGCAGCCACATGCAAGATACCTTTTCGATCCACTCGCCCATACATGGTGGAGGTGAAATGAAGACCAACTGTTCCAGACAACATCAAATATTGGCAGGTATTTGGTAATGATGATCAAATTGAAGATTTTTTGCAATGTAAAAATGATTTCGAGTGTACAAACATAGACTTAGAAAATGAAGATGAAAATGTAAAAATACCTGATTTTGGAAATGATAGTGTAAATAAGATAGATTCAGGAGAGTTAGGTGATGACGAGATAGAAGATGATGTTTTGCATTTGAAAAGTAATGTTTTACCTAGGGGTTTAGTTCCTTTAGAGGACTTATTTGAGTTTAATGATGTAGCTAAAAAACTAAAAATTGAAGCCAGTGGTCAAGAAGTAGAAGATTGTAATATAGGGATAGAAGAGAAACCCAGGATGATGAAACTTTCCAAATAATTACCCCCTGAGAAGAAACTCAAATACATTGAGATTTTCAACGAATATTCAGACGTATTTGCCTGGGGTTACGAGCACTTGAAATCTTATGACACTAGCATCATACAACATAGGATTCCAATAAAAGAAGACCAAAAACATTTCAGACAGAAACTTAGGAGAATCAATCCCAAGCTACTTCCCCTAATAGAAAAAGAAATCAAAAAAATGTATGATGCTAAAATCATAGTCTCGTTACGGTTTTCCAAATAGGTTTTAAATTTGGTCCCAACACGAAAGAAATGCAGAGAAATCAAGCTTTGCATCGATTTCTGAAATCTGAATAATGTCTCTCTAAAGGACAATTACCCACTGCCAAAAATGGACCACATATTACAAAGGGTAGTCGGATCTAGTCGAATTTCTTTACTGGATGGGTTCTTGGGTTATAATCAGGTCCTCGTTCACCCAAATGACCAAGACAAAACCGCTTTCACAACACCATGGGGTACTTTCATGTATGTGAAAATGCCTTTCGGGTTGATGACCGCCAAGGCCACTTTCTAGAGGGCGATGAACATCTCTTTTGTGGAAGAAATCCGTAAATTTATTGTCATCTATCTGGACGACGTAACTGTGTTTTCCCAATCTGACGACAGGCACTTACGACATCTTAGACAAGTTTTTGAGAAATGCAGGAAATTTGGGATTTCTTTAAATCCTAAGAAGAGCCTTTTCGGATTAGAGGAAGGTAAACTGCTAGGACACATAATCTCCAATGACGGAATTAAAATAGACCCCAACATAATCGAGGCTAGTCAGAAATTAGAACACCCAAGAAATATCAAAGAGTTACAGTCTTTTATCGGAAAAATAAACTTTCTGCGAAGATTCATACCCAACCTGGCTGAGATTCATAGAAACATCACAAACATGTTAAAAAAGGACACAAAAATAAAATGGGACACCGAGTCCAGGCAGTCTTTTGAACAAGTCAAATGTGCACTCACGCAGGCTCCAATCCTGATCAATCCTGACTTCACCAAAGATTTTTATCTTTTTTCTTTCGCCTCTGAACATACCATTGCAGCAGTATTACTACAGAAAAACAACGAAGGGTATGAACAACCCATAGCCTTTTTTAGTAAAGCTTTAAGAGATGCCGCTTTGAATTATAAAATAATGGAGAAACAAGATTTTTCCTTAGTGAAAGCCATAAAATATTTTAGAGTATACATTCTCCATTCCCACACCATTGCATATGTTCCGAATGCGGTAGTAAAAGACATTTTAACCCAGGGCAATCCGGACGGACGAAGAGGAAAATGGATTGCTATCATTCTAGAGTATGTCATAGAGATTAAGCCTACTAAACTAATTAAAGGATAAGGTCTAGCAAAGTTAATGGCTGAATCAAATTTCCATGCTCTTGGCATTAATTTCTTAGCTACAGCAGATGAACAGGGTGAGCAGGTGACTCCAAGCGTGAGAGAGGTATTTCTAAACTCTCCATGGTACGCAGACCAAATATTTTTTTTGCATAATTTACAAGCTCCCCCTGGTCTGACCAAGACTAAATCTAGGTTTTTGAAATTGAAAGCATTAAAATTCTGCATTCTAGAAAGATCCTGGAGGTATTTTGTTAAATTGTCTATTGAAGGATGAATCTGACAAAGTACTGCAGGAGTTTCATGCAGGATACTGTGGTGGTCATCTGAATTGGAAGGCCACAGCCAACAAAATCCTCAGAGATGGATTCTATTGGCCAACTCTATTCGCCGATGTGCATCATAAAGTGACTTTGAGTCATCAATGTCATCTATTTGAAGGAAAAAGGAAACTTCTTCCTCTACCCCTGAAACCGATCTCCGTTGAAGCCCCTTTCCAGCAATGGGGACTAGACTTCATCGGAGAAATACATCCTCCTTCTTCGGGCCAACACAGGTGGATTCTTACCTCCATGGATTATTTTACAAAATGGATCGAAGTAGTACCAAGAAGGCAAGCCATTGATTCTATCATTATTAAATTTCTTGAAAATAATATCTTGTCTCGCTTTGGATGTCCTAGAAAAATTATAAATGACAATGCAACTACTTTTCGATCTAAGAAACTCATAGAATTCTGCAACCAGTATCATATTGGCTTGGGACACTCCACTGTTTACTACCCTCAGGGAAATGGGCTGGCGGAATCATCAAATAAAACCCTGGTAAACATTATCAAGAAAACTTTGCAGGAAAACAAGAAGTCGTGGCATAACAAGTTGGTTTTCGTACTATGGGTAGGCAGACTGACCACCAAAAGGTCAATCAGTATATCACCATATCAGCTGGTCTATGGCACATAAGTAGTCTTTCCCACTTCCTTAGGAGTCCCTGTCATGAAATTGCTGCAAGACATGCAAGCCGAGCCAAACGAATCCCAAAGAAGGATCAACTAGATGATCCATTTGCAGCAGTCCAGGGAAGAAGTATACAACAAGACTCAGGTAGTCCAAGAAAGCATTAAGAAGATTTTTGACAAAAGAACCAAAGAAGATGATTTCGAGCTAGGAGATTTGGTGCTGAGATGGGATTCCCGAAATGAAGACAAGGGAAAGCATGGAAAATTCGATAGTATGTGGAAGGGACCATACATGATTCAAGCATTCAGAGGAAATAACGCTTTCTTGCTAACCAACAGTGATGGGACAGATCTGCCAGGAGGACCTGTAAATGGCAGAATGTTGAAGCATTATTCACCTCCTCAGTAGAGACCTGAAGTCACACTTTCCATTGTTCAAACCATTTTTTATTTTTCTTGCGAGTTTCTGAGTGAATAACTTTGGTCAGTTGGTTGAAGACCGAAGAGAAGGCCCTAAGCCGCTAACCACTGTTTTCTATTTTTCGAAAATAAAACCAATCAAGCAACGAAGGCGACTAGGGAGGACGTTTCAGAACATCAGGAATCAAGATTCTTGACACTTCACAAGGAGATTACCATCCCCAGGTGGAGCCGCTGTTATCACCCTATAATTTATAAGATCAACTGGTGACTGGAATGTTATCTCTCTAGTGTTTTTTGTTTGTCAAATGATTTTTCGTTTTGCAAATAATTTGAGAAAAGAAAGAAAAAGAAAAAGGAAAAAGAAAAGAAAGAAAAGATTAAAAAAAAAAAAAGAAGAGGGCATAAAAGAATTTCAATAAGAGCCCCATGCAATAATAGTAACTTGGTCCATACCTTTCAAGCATGGGCAAGTTCTTTTAAATTGATGTTGATAGGAATAGTGAATAATCTTGGCTAAACTATTTAATCTTAGCCAAGTGACCTAGGTTAGTTAGTGAATAAATCTGGCCAGACTGTCTAATCTTGGTCAGGTAGCCCCAGGATAGAGTAAGTTCTTAGCCCAACAATTTAATCTGGGCTAATTGTCATAGGAAGTTAGGTTAGAACTTAGGGTAGTTTTCTTTATTTAAATAAAACCAGCTCGATGATCAATGTTGGACCATGTTTTGGAAGAAAAGGTTCAGGCCATGGACCAAGGGGTACAAAGGTTTTTCAGCAAGATTGAGGCTCTACAAAAGAAAGGTCTTGCTGGTTTGAAGGTGATAAATGACAATTTGATGATGCTCCCAGATTACAAAAAGAGACTAGCCGATGTGGCTAAGGATAGTTCAAAATTTTTAGGGATTCAAGGCAGCATCACCGGCAAGGCATTCCTAGATGCACTTCAGTTGGACATCAACATTCAGCATGAGATCTGGTACATCTTCATCACCAAGCCCACTTTCGCCAAGTACACAGAAATGGATGAAGTCTACCGAAGGTTACTCAAATTCAACATTCCCATTCATCTTCGATGGGAAGAACTTTGCGAGCTAATCGAGTAATCGATGAGCTATCCCAACCCAGTCAACTATCCAGTCAGACGAGGTCGTGTAGAGGCCTCACCAATGGTTCACCCAGAAAACAACATGCAGTTGCGAAACATCATCAAACAGTTTCCTAGATTTTTGTAATTTATTAAGTTAGTTAGGCTAAAAATAGATTTACCACGTCCTGATCTTTAATGACAGGGTCGTTTGTAATTTTGGGTTATAAATACTTCACTTTTTGAAGTATTGAGGGTTGATCTTTACGCCCTACGAGCCATCAGACTGTAATATTTTTCAAGAGATCTTCCATTAATACAAAGAGGCATTTTTACAGGATTCTTGCGTGTATTCACTGGTGATATTTTTCTTTCTAAGTTTAATGCTATTCTCGCTTAGTTATCACACTGTTTGCTAAATCTAATATTTGAAAGTAATGAATGTTGCAGTATTTATCTTTGTATACCATGTTTCTCACTTTGAAAGATTTTTGTGTTTCATCTTTTGATTTTATGATAAATAAATTCTTAACTGCTTCTTTGTTGTAATTGACATTCTCACCTTTTCTACTATTTCCTCATTTATGCTGCTTAAAGAATCCAACGATTACATTATCTCTCCATGTGAAAGGTTCCTTTGTTTTCTGGTTTAGATTTTTATTTTCATGGTACAGACCCCATAGCCCAATGGATGTGTAAACTATCTCAGCCAACCCGACAAACACTATAACAACAAAACCAACATATTTTATTTACCTAGCCTAATATTTTAAATTTGAAACATATCTAAATCATATAGAGAGATCCCTCTCTGAAGTTGGTAGGGCTAGATCCCATCTTCGAAGTGGTTGGATAAAGTTACCTCCCGTAGATTTCTTCTTCATGACAACCTTTAGGAAATTTACAGGGTGTTAACACTGGCTAAGAATCAAAATGTCTTTTGAAATCCTTACATCTATCTATAGATAATAGTTGAGTTAGAATTACTGAGTTGATCTTCCTGCATCGAGTACACGATAACCATGAAATGTTAGTAATGATTTAACTTGACCATGTATTTCTCTATTTCTACTAGCGAGACATGTGTTGGTTCCTTGGCATAGGATCCATGGAATTTTCACCATGCGATTTGGCTTTTGCCATCATTTGTGATGTGTAAATTAATATCTCTATTGATGTTCAATATCCAACATTTCCAATGATATTTTTGTCCAAGGTTTAAAAAAACAAATGCCATGAGAGCTTAGGTCCATGGACTAGAAAATTTGCTAAAATCTAGACAAAACACTAGCCTAGATGATAGTCAAATTGAGGCAATCAAGCTTTCTCTGAGAAATCATTTAGTTTTGATTCAAGGACTTCTTGGCATAGGTATGTACATCATGATAGGGATTTTTGGGCCTCTTTGGATTTCTTTACCAGATGAATGCAATATAGGATTTACAATAACTAATTCCTCTTGTATTTTCTTAGGCTCTGCACATGCGTGAAGAAGAGCCTCTCCATAACCCACATTATTATGACGTCATTGTAACTTAAACCCTGGTTTGGTGCACATTAAGTTTGAATGAACCATGTCCATTTACATAATGTTTTGTCAATAAATTCAAAATTTAAACATAGAATTGATATTTTATACCTTATCTTGCACACTTACTGCCATTTTTGTTAAAGAGCCCTGGACAGGTTTTTGTTGCACAACATTTATGTCAAAGATCCTTGGATGGGCTATTGCTACACAAGTCTTGTTGAAAATCCCTCATGGTGGTGGTATAATATTCTCTGAAACTCGTTTAGAGTGCTCTCTTCCCTTTCATGTGTGAAGGCCCTCTGACACAACAATAGGTATGCACTAAACAAAGTTTTATTCTTTATGAGGTTATTGAAGGCGCATCATTATATGAGAGATCCAATGATATATCCTCACGAATTTCTATATATGCAATAATTCTAAATAAGATTCAACAAATACAAGGTTGCAACATAGAATTTATAGTAATTAATTTCATTGCATTTCAAATCTTAACTAAAGTTACCTCAAAATTTAATTGATTTTATTGCATTACACACATTTTATCAAACATATTATGGTTTTTTTCAACTTCTTAATTTATCATTTTCCCATTCCTACATAATTGACTTTCTCATTTACAAGCCTCACACATTTACAAGAAATGTTTTAATTCCTTTACCTCAAGAGTATCTTATTACATAAAAATAAAAATATACGTCAAACAAAATATCAAATATGCCAATAATGTATACTCATTCTCTTGCCTCAAAATTTACAAGAAAAATTTAGCGTATCGTTAAATTTGGGACATTCATATCCTTTTCTCTTCACCACTAGTAGTCACTAAAACATTCATAATTGAATCTTTGGATATATTTATCCCATGCTTGCCTAGGAAAATATCAAACAACCTTTAACAAACAGGTACCTGTATTCGAAACCGACATAGGTAGGTAGGTAGATAGAGAATACCTAGGGGCGCGAGACAACTCTCTCTAAGGAATTCGGAAAAATAGCCCCGTAACTTCGGGAGAAGGGGTGCCTCCTCAGAAGGACGCAGTGACCAGGCCCGGGCAACTGTTTACCAAAAACACAGGTCTTCGCAAAGTCGTAAGACCATGTATGGGGGCTGACCCCTGACAAATTGTTAGATTCGTAGATTTAAGTGATTATTTATATATAATCTGAGTTCCCTTGGAGTTTTTCAGCATGCTGAATCTATTTCTGAATTCAAAAATGAATTTTGAACAACAAAAAATAATAATTCGTGTAAATTTATCTCAGGATTCCAATGAAAAAAACTATTTCGTAGAACAACTAACCAACCCCTATCTATAATACAAACAAAAAAGTGTATATATACATTTTTTTAATACATTTATATGTAAAAAATAAAAGTAAAAGGTGATCCCGTATTCACATTTCCCTTTCATTATAATTATCTAAACATTATGAAGAAAAGAATCGGACTCGTCTCTTTCATCCAAACAGATACTCTAGGAAATCGTTTTTCTAAAGTTACACAAAGCTCAGAGATTCAAATAAACAAACTAATTTGTGGGCCTGAACACAGAATAAGGTAATGACGTGTTCTAGTCTAATATTGAAATTATATTATGCACACGACTAATGAATTCTGCCTAATTTTATAGGTGACCTTTTTGGATCCATGATTTATATATTTATCTCATGGTGGATTTTGAGTTGTGTTTATAATTATGAATTTATTTAAATGCCGGATGAAGTACCTTACATTTTCAAATTTAATAGGTTGATCAAGGAAGTAGGGAATTTGTAATAGATGTAAACAATTAAATTACATTAACAGGTTACTATGTGCTTAAAAGTTTTGCATTTTTCAAGTTTCTTCCTTTTTAAGAGGATACTTAACAATAAAGTTAATGTATCCAAGTACATTATAGGATACTTAATAGACAAAATTATAAGAGGATGAATAATTGAGGTTCTTACGACATTGTGTAAAGAGAACATTGCAACGTAAAACACTGTAACACTTGAAAACTAGGAAGCTAAAGGAAAGTATTCATTAACATAGTATATATAAGTCTTACGAGTTTAAATGGAAGACAAAATATAAAGAGATTTAAGATTGTTAACATCATTAAATGACATCATAGTTCTTATGAAATCCAATCCCCAATGTCCACATTGTCATCGACTCAATCCTCCATAACATCCATTATCGCCATGCGATAAATTAATAGAGCTGGGAAAAATAATTAGAGATATTGATTTATGAATTCAACTAAATCCATCTTGTAAAACCTACATCAAAATCACAGACATTCGCTCCTATGAAATTTGCAAAAACTTCCAAGCCAGAACAAACCCAACATAAGAACACCTACTTTTATAAAATTATTATTTTGATCAGCCATTAACTCTAAACATAATATGAAATTTAGTACAGAATGCACAATGTTACTAACATTTGAAGATACAACAAAAGTTATCATTCAATTACAAACAAATAGGATGGTTTGAAAATTATGGAGGGAAACTAACTTCACTGTGCTCCTCCAAAATGTTTGACCAATCCTAAACCAAAACAAACCCAACAAAGAAACAATTAATTTTACAAACTAACACATGTATTCCTCCATTTATTTTGAAAAGTCAAGAAAACATTTACAAATCCGTGAAATGAAAAAGCAAAACATTTACCTCCACAACACCATATATTTATTCAATTATAGATTATGTATATCAAGATAACATTAAGGAATCAACAACATGCTTAAATAAGGCCAACAACAATGAAACCAAATTATTATACCCAAACGAAAACTAACTATCTATAAGTAAAATGATCCATTGGACGAAATGAGTATAGCTAGGAAGTCAAGGAAAAAATTCCAAATCTTGGAGAAGGATTCCTTCATTCACTAACCAATGGATAGCTTCACACAGTCAGGGGAGTACCCTATGCCAACATTCATTGATCAACATATTAGGAGGTCGCTCCCATGCCCCTTATCATTTATGAGAGAGGGAGGTAAGGAGCATTATGTAATGAAGCAAAGATGATAGGTGAATTTAAATCTAGGTCAGCAAATGAGAAACATACAATTCATAATCCCTCTTATCAAGGACATAAACCAACAACTATCCCTTGCTTCCTCCTCTCTTATGGATGGGGCTTTATTGACAAGCCAACCAAGCAGACTTGAGTTACTATCCTATCATTGAAAAGTAGGTAAGGAATGATCAATATTCCATGGCACACTAATTCATAAGGTATCATTGACAGACTAACATGCAAGAAATGATAGGTACCTAATCCTATGGATTATGGTATATTGTAAATATTATTATTATTATTCATTTAGGATAAGTATAAAGAGTCATATATGAATATAAATAGTCATCAGACCTCTTGGAATATGAAACCGAAGGTCATATCTCAATGTATTTATATGTTGCTCACATTAATAAAATGTATTCCTATGTAGAGTATTCGAGGCTTGTCAATGGTATACGATCCTTGGTGTTTTTTAGATAACTGCATGATCTTCTCGCTTCTCAATCTTCCTCAAAACATGTTTTATTCTCCTCCTTGGATGTGGATTCTCTCTCCTCGGTAGTCTATTTCTTGGTGGAAAAAATGACTTTCTTCTTCTTGTCAATGTCTTCATTATAGTGTTGTTCATTCCATTGCGATAAAGGAGAAACATCAACCTAAATAATGACACTCTTCACCAAAGTCCAGGTTTTCACGAGCTCATTATTAGATGCATTGTAAACCACACCTAATATACAAGTCTTATGATTCACAACCTCAAAACTCCAAGAATAGTTACTAGTATTGAGACACAAGGCCCTTCAATCTACGTTACCTCCTCTCACATGCACCCTTCTCACTGTCGTGTTACTCAACACTTTTTTCATTGAATAATGTCTTCCCAACCCATATTTTTTCTTCTTTCTCCATGTCTTCTTCTTCCTTGTAGTTTCACATTTCTTGTGTAATGAACCCTGAGAGATACTCATAACTACATGTTGATCAAGAACAAATGTTATAGTTGTTGGAAGAATGCACATGAACTGTTAGTGTTATATATGATTTCTATTTGCATGTTATTTGTGTGGGAGATGAACCAACGTATCTCTGAGTGTTATTTGTATTCCATATCTGTGCGAGACGAACCAATGTATCTCTACATTCTATCTATGTGGGTGTAACATCCCGCTCTGGCACACTGACAAAAATTATTCTTTGAGGACACTTGCTCGCAAGTGATCTGGATTTTTATGATGATGAACTACTTAACCTTGATGATGATGCGTCATGATTGATGACAGGATGTTTTACTTTTGCTATATACAGGGGATATTGACTCAGTTTCATTGAGTGTACAGGGTTTCGGACCTTGAGGATGGAGAGGCATCGGTGGAACTCCCTTGGACTCCGGATTGAGTCAGGGAGTGGGCTATTTGAGTTGTTTTCATTTACAGTGATATTGTGTGGTTTT
>JZKD02S1646265.1:668337-710923 GCA_000966675.3 Picea glauca | reverse complement strand
AAATTCGAAATAAAAAAAATACTTTTATATGTCGGAAGTTGAATAACTTGTGAAAATACAATTTTTTTTCTCATAAAACAAGCAAAAGTGTAACCCACCTTCATGATTTCACCCATGAAGTAAATTTTGTATCTCTGTCAGATATTATTTCCTTAGGGATGCCATGCAATATAAATATTTCGTTCATGAAAATACTGGCAATATATATTTCCTTGCAAGTTGATTTGACGAGAACAAAGTGAGAAACCTTGCTCAGTTTGTCCACAACTACCATAATGGCGCCATTCTATTTGGTTGATTTTGGTAACCCTGTGATGAAATCCATGGTGATGATTTCCCATTTCCATTCTAGGATTGGTAGGGGATGCAACATACTGGTGCTTTTCCTTAACCTTATAACCCTCTATACATTTATCTAAGTAATTTTCTATGTCCATTTTCAGTTCGGGCCAATAAAATAGTTTCCTTGTGGTTGTGATTGTTTTCTGATAACCAGGATGACTAGTATATGGTATTTTGTGTAGTTCATCCATTATGAACCTCTTGAAGTCATCACAATTTGGAATATACAACCTACCTTTGTAAGTTAGTAGGACATCATTTAGCAATTGATAACCCTCATACTTCAACACTGTGGGCTCTTTCTCTAAGTATAATTTCACAGTCTTGAAAAATGCATCTTTTTCTTGTGCACTTTTGATTCTCTCCCTGACATTTGTTTCAAAGGTGCTTATAGATACAAAGTGAATCACTTTCATGATTCTACTAAGGGCATCAACCACCCTATTTTATTTTCCTTTGATATGTTTTATTTCAAAATCAAACACACTAAGGAGAGCCATCCATCTAGCTTGTCTAGCATTGAGTTTTGGTTGATCAAACAAATATCTCAACCCACTATGGTCTGTCATAAGCACAAATATTCTACCTAGGAGGTAATTCCTCCACATTTTTAAAGCATGTACTATGGAAACCAATTCCAAATCATGGGTCACATAATTAATTTCATGCTCATTTGATTTTACAGATTCGTAGCAAATCACATATCCTTCTTGCATAAGGACTCCTCTGAGCCCTTCCTTGTAGAAATCTATACACACAAGGAAGTCCTTGTTTGGCTCTGCAATCTTTAGCATAGGTGCATTGGCTAGATGGTATTTCATCTGTTGGAATCTCTCTTCACATTCTTATGTCCAAATGAATTTAAATCCCTTTTCCGGAATGGAGGTGATTGGGAAACCAATCTTGGAAAATCCCTTTATGAACCTTCTATAGTATCCTGCTAGGACCATAAAGGATATGATATTAGATACATCCTTTGGAGTAGGCAAATCCATAATGGATTTGATATTGTCAGGATCGACTTCCACTCCTTCTTCAGAAATAACATGGCCTAAGTAATGGACCTGTTTTTGGAAAAAGTCACACTTACTAAACTTAACATAGAGCTGATGTTCTCTTATAACTTGAAGAAATAACTTGATATGTTCTTCATGCTATTCCATACTCTTAGAATAGATTATGATATAATCACTGAAAACCAACATAAATATATCTAGGAACTTACTGAGTACATTATTCATTATGCACATAAAAGTGGCTAGTGCATTGGTAAGCCCAAATGGCACCACCACAAATTCATAGTACCCATATCTTGTCTTAAAGGTTGTTTTGTGGATGTATTCATTCTTAATTCAGACTTGATGGTATCTAGAACTCAAGTCAATCTTGGAGAAAATTGTAGCACCCCTTAACTGGTCAAATAAGTCATGGATCCTTGGAAAGGGATACTTATTCTTAATGGTCATCTTATTGAGTTGTTTATAGTATATGCACAACCTGAGTGTTCCATCCTTATTTTTCAAAAATAAGGTTGGGTCTCTCCATGGAGACACATTAGGCCAAATGTATCCTTTGTCCAACATATCCTTTAGTCGTAGTTTGAGCTCAACTAGCTCTGGTGTACTCATCCTATAGGGTGTTCTAGACACCAACACTGCTTCTGGTACAAGTTATATTGAAAAGTCAATATCTCTTCTTGTAGGTGGACTTGGTACCTCTTCCGGAAACACATCTTTATATTCTCTTAATATGGGATTGTCCTCTAGGCTTGGTTTATTGTTCTCAATAGAGTTCAACACTTGTATTGCATACAAAGGACATCCTTTTCTGCAATACTTCTTCACTTAAAGGGATGATATTGTCTCACAGAGACAAGATTTTGAATTTCTTGTAGGGTTATTTTTCTCCCTTCTTCATCTTCACACTCCAAAGTTTTATTGTAACATTCCAACTTATTTTTATGGGCATCCAACTAGTCCATGCAAATCAATAGGTCATAGGATCCTAAAGGGAGCATGTTTAAGGTTTCTTGGGTGGAAATCCATTCATAATGAATTGGCATGCTGGTATGACCTCTATTACCTTTCTTTTGGTTCCAGTGGCTAGTTGCTCTAGCCATGATTTAACATGTTAAACTTCCCACAATTTACATTTCTTAATAGTTTGAGGGGAAACATAACTCATATTAGAACTAGATTCAATTAAAATGGAAACTAGATGGCTGGAAATCATAACTTCCATCTCCACCACTGAAGCTTGGTGGTCAGTTTTATCACTGAAATTTCATCTACAAATGGTTACATGAATCCAACATCTCCAAACACCTATTAGTTCATTCATAGCCCCAAAAATTTATTTCCAAAGGGCACAAAAACTACACAACTGGTTATAAAATCAACATGGACTCAGAATCTAAAGGAAGCGCACACATGTGCGCAAGTCAAAAAATGCAGGAAAAGTGCACATGCGCTCGATGCGCGGCTATGTACGCAAAAATCTGCGCACACTCGAGAATGATGCATTTATGGTTCTTTTCGGCCCCTCACCCACTTCTGGTTTAGCTCCCAAGTTGATTTGACCCTCAAATCTGAGTTGAATCAGAGTGGGGGGATGTTCAAAGACCTAAGGGTGCCCTAAAGGGCCCCTTGTTCACACTAAAGACCGGTTGGATAATGACTCAAAGATTCACTATAAAAAGAGGCCATGGGTGCACTATGAATTCAAGAATCTCATTGTATTCTTATGTTGTCTCTATTCTCCTACAAGGAACCTCTTTCCTTCTTGGAGCATACTAGCATCATTTCATTAAGCTATTCACCTCACCTCTTGAGGGAATAAGATTGGATTTCTTCACCATTTCCTTTCTAGTTTTCCATTTGTAAGAAGAGCTCTCACATAGGGGATTCAAGAGCCCTCCCTTGGAAGAAGAGGGGAACCATAATTATCCCTTTCTCTTTGGTGTTTTCCCACTAATACAATCTATCCATTGGTGGCATGAATATTGGTCAATTGTTTGATTGATTTTGGTTCTAATTCCCTTATGCATTGTAGTTTCATTTATTTAGTTGTTATTAGATTAGTTGTTTGTTTATTTCATGTGATTGAGTCATTTGACTCATACACTAACTTTTGTCCTATTCAGCTGACCCAACTAGACTTGCAAGTGTCCCTCTTTTTCTCATCCAAGTGGCGAAAAGGATACAACAGATTGGTGACCATATTGGTGATAGGTATCAATTTCCTCCATATTTGGGTTGTTTGAGCACTTCTTTTTGATATATTTACCTTGCAAGGATAATAACTGGCCCAGTCCTACCTGCAAAGAGATGAATTCAAGGCTGAAAGAGGAGAATTTCATTTAAAATTTTCTTCCTGGGCGCGTATCAGAACGTGCGCGGGTTTTCCAGCCCACAGGGGCGTCTTTCGAGCATCATGCACCAACAAAACTGTGTTTCTCAGGGAATTATGCACATATTGTGCCAACAGGTCCTCGTTTCTTTGCACATTGGCACCACATGTGACTCTGTCTAAACTAGGGCCCGTGCATCTGTCCAGAACTCCAACATTGTAAGAGATTTTTGTGATGTTTGGAAGGCCCCTAGCCTTCTAAATATTGATTCTATGCAATTTGTAAATGCACCACACTTAGATTGCCTCTCCACATGAAGGGTTAGCCAAAACATAGGCACTTAAGGGGTTCAAAAGAACCATATTTTTCCTCTTTTTCTTTCATTTCGCCACATGGATGGCTTGTTTTGGTTGTAAAAGTTAAGTTTAAATCATTTACTATCACATATATAAACACTTGCATTGGGACCATAAATCAAACTTCAATCATTGAGTATGCTCTTCTCTCGCACCATAGAGCGATCTTGAGAATCATAAAAACGGTTGAGGGAAGATTTCATCTCCCTTAAAAACAAAATCTTTAGGAGAGGACAAAGCCCCCCTAGGGCCCCCTCTTAGTTTCTTTTAAAAACATCTTAAATTTGTAAGGGCCCATACATGCCCACATGTTGCAAAGATAGGATAATTTTGAAGCTACTTTCTTATTTTACATCACTAAGGGAGTTTAAAGATTATTGAAACGGGCCCATACATGCTCACATGCTTGCAATCTAGGATAGTTTTTTAAGTTTTCTTAGATTAAATCACATTAGGGAGTTTAAAGGATTGGTAAGGACCCATATGTCCACATGCTAGTTCTTTAGGGAATTTAAAATTCCGTAAGGTTGTACCAATGGCATCTAGTAAGATAGGTAATCAAGACTTGTAAAGGACCACACAAAGTCCACATGCTACAGGGTGACACCTAACTTATTAAAAATTTGGCACATTTTATCACTTACTCACACGCAAAGTCACCACTCACTCACATAATTTCATCTTGAATTGTGGAGGTTGAAGTAGGTTTCCTCCAAAGGTATTCTGAAACGTCCCACTATTTCTTGAAGGAATTATCCACTCCCACTTAATTCAAATGATATTGGTTCACACCCCGAATCTCTCAAATAACCACATCTAAATGTTTTATAAAAACTCAGTAAGTTTTCCTCCACAGGAGGTGCCAAAATAATTTTTTTAGTCTAGGTAGGATCATGGGGATAGGCATCCAAATAACTCCCCGTTATCTGGTTCTCACATCTTCAAACATTAGAGGTTGACAAATAAGGAACTTTAAAATCCTCCAAGTCAAGTGTTCCTAACACCATAAGGCAAGGAGATACTCATGAAGGATTTAAGGTCGAGGTCCGGTTTTTCTGTGTGTCCCCCCTTGAGGCACCCACCTCTTGGATGGGATCCAACCCATGGCCCATTTCTGAGGCCGAAAATCTAAATGCTGCACTTTGACCGAGGTACCTAGTGGCCAAATTTTAGACATCTACCCGGGTGGAAATTGTGGGTTGCAATTACACCTTTATCGAATTTTGTGTGGCTATTGGGAAATATCGTCAGCTCTTTCGATATATGAACCCTCTACCCCTCATTATAACTGATTGTTTCATCCTTCACTAGTTCCTCTTCCGGTGGATTTAGACCCCACTTTTGATTACTATTGGAAGGTCCAATGCTATTTGAGAGGAAGGACGTTACATCTTTTTAGGACATGGCCATTTGTTTTCTTTGTTCTCCCACATGGACAAAATCCACCTACCCACATGTATGCTTCTTTTCAATTGATTTATGTATGATGCTCTCATGATTACATGCGATTGTGAGATATATTGTGAAGGTCCAAAATTATAGAAAGACTCTTGTTCATTTATTTATCTCATCACCATTTTCACACATTTCACTTTTCTAGTCAGACATCATAGGGGACCCACAGAATCCCCGTTATTCCAGATGCTTGCAAAATATCCCTCCTATTCTAGGAGGATTTCCTAGTTTTTCCAACTCACCGACTCAACCCTCTCACACCCTTGTGAGTTATACTATATTGGGATCAAATTTTCTTTGTTCCACTTTACTTGGGTCCACTTCCCAAGGTCATCCATTCACTAGATCTCCTTCAGAAGGAGGCAGAGGGTACACTTATTCTGAAGGGAGAAGTACACCCCCACTAAACCCCACTCAAGGATTAGGTACACCACCTGCTTAGACCATGGCTGGAACCAATCCTCCACTACCACTCCAGATGCCATATTTGGCCTCCCTCAACATTCTGAATCTGATAAATCTCATGAATGATCCTATATTGCACGACCCCACATGGCCTGCAATGCCTACCAAACTACCTTCAGACATTCCCAAGTTTGAAGGAAAGGTGGGAGAAGATCCCGCCAACCATATCATGACCTTCCACTTATGGTGCTCAAACAACATCATGGATGAATCCATATGATTAAGGTTATTTCAGCGCACACTCACAATTCCATCGGCCAAATGGTATGTGGAAGAAAAATCAGGGTCCCATGTGACTTTTGAATCCTTGGCCAAAGAATTTTTCACCTTCTTTCAACTACCAATACGCCATGACAATGGTCTCAAACTTCTCTCCGAGTATAAAAAAACCTTAGCCACACATATCGCTGACCACATTCATGAATGGCGTCGACAACGTGGTTTATGCAAAGCATAAACCACCAAGAAACAATGCCTCGATTGGTTTCTCCGACCACCCGTCCCCCTCCTTGCCAAAGATGTGGCCTCCACCTTCCCCCAATTTGAAGAAGAAGCTATCAGCAAGGGTCAATAATACGACCTCATTTATGCACAGTCAGGATACTTATATACGGTACTACCTGACACCCCGAGACCCGTACCATTCGGTCATGAAAAACCTAGGTTGTCTCACTCAACGGATGGATTAATTGGTACCACAACACACCACAATACATACATCCAACCGCCACCTATGTACGGTACACCCCAACATTTACCGATGTATGGACGACCCCCTTATTACCCTCCTCCCCCTTATCAACAGCCATACCCTGCTATTTCCCTCTACCCATGAGTGGACCCGCATCGACACCCATGATGCACTTGACTGTTAAGCCAAGTTCTGGTACCCCCTCTACCTTAGCTTACACCTTGATCACTAGTGAAAGCACTACGCCTTCTTATGCACCACATGAGTCATTACCACAAAATAATCTGTACTTCCCATTTGCTGGTCCTCCACAGCCCATTGTTCCTCAACAAGGACAACCACACGCTGGGGTTAACTTTGTTCAACCCTCTCACATTCAACAATTTCAAAAATTTGAACAACTGAATACGGAAAATCTGGCCCATTAGTCAAATAATGCCAAACATAAAGGAAAAAACCGAAATAATAATAACCCAGGACCAGGGGGAAATAACCCCCAACAAAACCAACCTGTTGGGGACAACCAGAATCAGGGGAACCAGAACCCCCAAGGGGGAAATAACAACAAACGCCAAGGTTGGAACAACAACAACAACCTCCGGACAAACTTCCCTTATGCTCTTTGCGGTGAGCATGGTCATTATACTCACCATTGCCCCCAAATTTTTGACTTCAAAAAGATGAAATATTTTGTGTATGCATCATGTCCCCTAGCACCGCCTAACCCTTAGGAGGCCCCACAATATTATTTGCAACAACCACCCCCGAATGTGTTGCAAAAACCTATTCCACACCAAGGTGTGATGAATACCCAACAAGAGATGCATCCTGCCCCACCATCAATGGGACAGTATCAAAACCCTAGGAATCAGATAGATCACAATATCCTCCTCACTAGCAAAGAAGAAATTATTCTACAAATGTGCAGTTGTCAATACAGCGCACCCCTTGAATCTACTCCCACCACTTCAGAAGCAGTTCCAATTACAACCAGACAACCTTTGATGATTCCACACGCTAACACTGAACCACCCCTCTGTATTCCTCATATCCCCTTACGACATAATGTCAACAACCCTTAGGCTAGGGCGGAACACAATTACAACCTGGTTGATGAATTGGTGCAATCTCTAACAACCATGTCGGTCTTGGAGGTCCTTCAAACCTGTCCCAGTCAACAAAAATCATTGCTTTCCTCCCTGGGGGCAGTCGACCCTGATGATACTAGAATCATTACATTTAATCTAGATTGTGGGGAACCCCATCTTGCCGCTTTGGTAGCTTTCCAAATACTAGTCCAAATTTAGAACATCATAGTTCATCGATGTATCATTGATGAAGGTGCATCCACATGCATCATGTTGAAAATAGTATGGCAGAAACTTGGATCCCCTGAGCTAATACCATCCTCCATCACTTTGAGAGCTTATGATAGAGGAACATCCTCTCCTGAAGGTCTCTTTCAAAATGTCCCTGTTGAACTCAGGGGAAAAACCATTCTTATTGACATTTAGGTTATCAACACCCCGCTCGATTACAAAATATTGTTTGGACGTAGCTACATGTACGCAGTGAAGGCTGTGGCCTCTTCTATGTTTTGAACGATGTTGTTTCCCCACAACCGGAAGATCATCACCATTGACCAAGTTTCACATTACAAGCCTAACCATTCCTCCAACATCGATAACATCCTACCTTTTGTCCACACTAATTCCGACGTCGACCCACTCATATAGATGGGCCCCAAAATTTTCAAGGACCCATCCTTGGTGGGGACATACCATGGAGCACCACCGCTCATCCACCCCTCGACACAAGTGTGTGTCGTATCTTCCGATGGAACCGAAACTGGAGATACCATTCCTCCCACAGAGGCTTCTCCACCCCTCGATATCCCACTAGTGGAAGAAAACCTACCTCAGGAACTACCTGAAAACCCTACGACACCTCTTACCCCCGATTTCACCCTTCCCCAAGGGAAAACCCCGGTTTGGGAGAAAATCCCCCAAGTCCTCACCCAAATCCCCTTCTTCTACCCCCCACTGGGTGTACAATATTTCCAGGTAACCACAATGCTTACCCTTCCCAACATGGTGTTGGTTATTCCGGTATGGTATCTCCACCCACCCACGATGGTTCCTCAACCATCCCTCCCTCCCTAATCAGAGGGAACCCCGATGCAGATTCCAGTACTAACTCCAATAGCACCACCTTCACCCCTACTCTCTAGCGCCACCGCAACGACTGGGGGAAGACGAAAGAATAAAGAGCCCACCGCTCCCCTTCTGCCCCGAGTTCAACCTCCTTGTGCACTATGTGAGAGAGAAGGACACCCCATAAATAGATTCCCCTCTCTCCCCAAGTTACATAATTTTATCCAACTCCCTCGAGCAACCACCTTGCTCACTGCTTCCCCAAGAACACCTAGTTCTACCACCGTGTCCCCTACCATAGGCAGTAAAGGGATGTGAACCAAATTCGCATGTGCCATATGTTTAGAGTATGGCCACTACACTCACCATTTCCCTACGCTACCCCTGTTTCGACAGACACTAACGACAGTACGTCAAAATTTTCAGCAAGACCCCTCTCCGCCTACATCCTCAAAAACCCACGTCACTGACATCCATTATTTCATGACCTCAATCAATGAACGAAGGAGATTCCCTTGCTCTCTTTGTAAATCACTTGATTATTTCACATACCAATGTCCCACGATCATTGAATACATGCATCGTCAAATGGCCCTTATTCAAAATCCCCCAAACCCCTCACATCTTGCGATACAAGTGATTCCCCCTACTCCCTCTCCAGATAATGTTCACATCACCTCCCCTAAACCTGAGGCACTTCCTACCCCTCCATGGTTCATGGATTGACTGTCTGAGGATTTACCCCCAAATCCTCCCAACTCTCTAGTTCATTTCCCTCTGGAAATCTTACCCCCACCCATGGTTCACAACCCACAGTGCATGAAAATCTGGTTTATTTCAAGCACACCATCGCACCATCTTTTCAATACCCCCTCTACATCTTCACCACCTGAAGACAATCACATGGTGAAAGTCACCAATTTTACTTCCCTGGATCCCCTATATTCTCGCATGTTCCACTACGACGAAGATATCCTTGAGGAACTAACTACACCCGATTTCCCATGGAATGTGCTCCATAACAAAGCGATCTTTCTCTCACAGGAATCCTTTTACCCTCCTAGCCAAGCCTCCATATGTGCAATCGAAACCAAGGATTTTATTCCATCCGGGCATATAGATTGGTTCAACAACCCTATCCTTGCCCCTGATGCTTTGGAAGAAGGCAACATGGCCAATATCTCCCCCACTATCAAAATTGACATTTCCATCAAACCAGGAATCATAGAAGAAATCACCATTGGTGCTGCATGCTCCCCTGAAGAACTCACAACTTACAAAGCTCTCTTTGAGAAATACCAATATATTTTTTCCTGGTCATATATAGAGATGCCCGACATCGATCCTTCTATCGTCGAACATCACATCGACACAGGGCCAGATATCACCCATGTGCATCAAAATAAATGCCCACTACACCCATCCAAAGAAGTGGCTATCAAAGTCAAAATTGACAAATTACACGTTGCAGGGTTCATATAACCCATCACATACACATCATGGGTTTCCAACCCTATCCCTGTAAAAAAAAACAGGGCATTATTCGCGTCTGTAGTGAATTTCACGATCTCAATCACACTTGTCCCAAAGATAACTTCCCAACTCCTTTCATCGACCAAATTATTGATGAATATGCTGGCCATGAGGCCTTGTCCTTCATGGACGGGTTCTCTAGCTACAGTCAAATCCAGATTCATCTAGAAGATCAATATAAGACCTCATTCACTACCCCATGGGGTACTTTTGCATATCGTGTCATGCCTTTTGGACTTAATAACGTCGGTGCGACATTCCAACGGGCCATGACTTACATTTTTCATGATCTCGCTCACATCATCCTCGCTTACTTGGACGATCTCACGATTCGATCCAAGAAATGCACTCAACATCTAGATGAATTGTGGATCATCTTTCAATGATGTTGACAATACAATATCCACTTGAACCCCCTCAAGTGTGTATTTTGCATCATCATCGTATGCCTCCTTGGGTTCATCATTTCCCAACACGACATCATAGTAGACCCCCTCAAGGTCCAAGCCATCATATAAATTCCACCACCTCGAAATTTGTGCCAATTGTAGAGCCTACAAGGCAAAGCCAACTTTTTACGATGCTTTGTCCCAGATTACGCTACTTGCGCGCACGGTTTCCTTCACCTACTACATCATGATATCCCATTTCACTGGGATGAACATGCCCAAACCGCTTTTGATAATTTAAAAGAGGCACTCTCCAATGCCCCTTTAATTAGTCCACCCGACTATGATCGTGATTATATCCTCTACTTGTCAGCCTCATCTGTATCAGTAGCACGAGTTCTCATCCAACTAGGGGATGATGGTCATGAGCATGTCATTTACTACATTAGTAAAAACCTTTTAGGGCCACCCCTGAAGTACAATCACGAAGAAAAAATTGCCCTCCCAGTTGTCCTCGCAGTCCAGAAACTGCGTCATTATATCTTGCTTCGCACTACCAAAGTCATGGAAGATTCCAACCCCATGCAATACTTGCTTAGTCACCAAAAAATTAATGGTAAGTTTTCATGATGGATCTTCATCCTTCAGGAGTACGACCTAGAGTTTTCAACTCCCAAAAGGAAGAAAGCACTCGTTCTCGCCGAACTCATCACGTCATTTCCCTCCGATGCTACAAGTTCACCCGTCAATACAGATTTTCCCGACGAACACCTCTTCTACATCCCCTCGGATGACCCTTGGTATGGTGACCTTCTCATCTACCTTCGGACCCAGAAGTTTGGGTTTCACCTCTCTCGATACGATCTTCGACACATTCACCATCAGGCCCCTCGCTACCTCCTCATTGGTGAAATTTTGTATCGACGTAGGGTCGACACCATACTCCGTCGATGTTTGACCATTGATGAAGCAGACAGAGTCTTGAATGGTTTCATAGCGGTGCCTGCGGTGGCCACCTCTTAGAAATTTCCACCGCCGATAAAATCATTTGAGCAGGCTACTTCTAGCCCACATTGTTTCATGACTGCATCCACACTGTGAAGCGATGTGACAAATGCTATATTTATGAAAATAAATCACAAGCGCCACCTTCTCTTCTTCACCCAGTAATCACTACCGGCCCCTTTTGCAAATGGGGCATAGAATTCATGACTTGTAACCCTCCATCCAACAATGGACACAAGTACATCATCATGGTCATCAATTACTTCACCAAATGGGATGAAGCCATGCCTACCTTAAACAACATCGTTGACACTGCGATGCATTTTTTCTTCAACCACGTCATTTCCCACTTTGGAGTCCCACTACAGTTAGTCTCTGATCACAGGAAACACTTCAATAATGATATATGTCATGTATAGAAAGAAATAAGATTGGAACTATTGAGAGAGACAGTTTCCAATAATGAACAACCTCAATCAAAGGATGACTATGAGGAGGTTCTTGTTGAAGAATTATTGAAGGGACTGTGAAATTCCCCATAAAGCACTACTGATGAGGAAAAAAACCAGACAGAGGATGCTAGCAGCCAAGAACGTGTATAAAAATGTTCAGGCTTATGTGGCTCAGGGTATGAAAGGATTCGGGTGAGAATCCCTTCCGAAATATTTTATTGTCTCATGTTATGCACAAAATTTGAAAGGGCAGTGGTATGCCATGGATAACCAAGTAGGGTATGATTCAAGAAGAAGAACTTGAGTCATGGAGGTGTGAACCATTGGTAATAAAGACTGATTGTAAATCCTCAGAATAATTCATGATCTGATATGTCATGAACACAGGGACCAATCCAGGAATGATTGGAAATAGAAAGTGCTCGTAGATAGCACGTTACATGGGGTTGCTTCAAGGAAATTCATGTTTGCATGAAGCACAAACAATGAATATTTTCATTGAGGAAGGAGAACCTTCCAAGGTTTTACTTACATTATGAAAATGTTGAAGAAAAACAAAATTTGGGTGGCCATGAGCGGTAGCACACTGGTTATTAATGGGGAAAGAATGCTTAAAGGAATTCATGTGAAACCTTTGATTTTCATGCATATTGATCTGGGATCGTGATCGGCCTATAGCAGGAAGCATGGTCCTACTATAAGAGTGAATGAAAATGAATAAGCCATGTGGTGAAGAGGTTGGTTAAATTCCAACACACCATGGCCAAGAACCTGTCATAAAGTGTGACAAACTTGAAATCAATGCAAGGGTGCATTGGGTATGAATGTGGCCACGAATGTTGGAGCATTCATTAAAATCAATTGATATCCGAATTACATTTTGAAAATTTGGTAGGATGGAATGATGCATAGGTAAGGGATGATGTATCCTTTCGCTTTGTATCCTTGAATAGATGAAATTACTTGGATTGTTAGTATACTTGATTCTAAAAAAGGTAATGTGCACAAAAACTAACAATTTGTTTGGCTGTGTAAGGAATGAAATTGCAGGGAGGAAAGGGTATTGAATATGACAGTGTTGTAAGTCCATAAGGAAGACCGATTGCATGCTGAGCCAAAATGCAAGGAATGGTATTTCCTTTTTGAGAAAGTAAATTTGATTGTTAGTATGCACAATTATGAAATTGTTGTAACAATATTGTAAAGGTTGAATAAAAATGTATTAGAACGGAAAATCTAACAATCTGTTTGGCTGATTGAAGTTGAAAGTGCAGGAATCAAAGGGGTCTTGTATATGGTAGCATTGTAAGCCCATAAGGAAGGCCAATTTCCTGCTGAGCCAAACCGTTATGGGAAGGAAAGTCCCATGCTTGTGAATCTGGTTCTGTATGGAACATATCTGAAAATAAAAGAAGGGATTGGAAAATCTGTGGGTGAAATATTTGCAATAAAAATTCTGAAAGTTAGAATTTATAATGATGTCTCATGAATTGTGTATACCTGTGATATAGGTGAGGAGAAATTATCTGTCCAGAAAGGACAGATGAAGGTTGTCAAAGCTCAAGATGATGAAAAATGGCTACTGCTGAGCCACGAGAACCCTGTGATAAGTCATGATCACATGAAATACATTGTGTTGAGGTAACACAAGCCAGAGGGATGCCTCGACAGAGCAAGTCTGAGGGACGCCTCGACTGTAAGACTAAATAGAGTCTCTAGAATTCTTTCTGTACGAGAAAACCTTAGTAGGGAAAGATGGATCGCCCAAGGGATTGTGTAACAATGAAGGGGATGCCTGAGCCTGGGCCTGGAGGTTGAGTAACCGCAAGGAAGAGGAGACCTTAATAGTTCTTGTAAACTATTGGGATCATGCATGCGGTGGGTAGTTATTCTTGTGCGAAAAAACCTTGGCAAGGCAATATGGATCGCCCGATGGATTGTATAGCAGTGAAGGGGATGCCTGAGCCTAGGCCTGGAGGGTGAGTGACTGCAAGGAATATAAAACCATGATAGCTATTATGAACTATTGAATTGGAATCATGCACAGAATGGGTATGTCAAGGAAAAACAATGAGCTTGGATAACAAAACAACCATGTGGATACAAATTCACAAACTGCATAGACAAGTAGTGTGCTAGTTTATGAAATTTTCCTCTTGAACTTTGAACAATAGTAAGAAGTTTTCACATAAAATTGTGACTAACATGCTTGTTGTCCAAGAATTATTAAAGGTAGGTGGCGAAGACTAAGATCCTGAAGAAGGACCTGGCCGAGGACGAAGGTCAAGACTTCTTAAGTGGCTAAATGAGAAAGGCATGACAGGTGTTTTTGAGAAAGAACATCGAGGACGGTGTTCCTTTAAGGGGGAGGGAATTGTAACACCCTCTTTCCCCCAATTTGTAATTAATCATAAAATAGGAATTACCATGCTAAGGCATGAGGACAATGTAAATGTATTATTGTTTGAGTTGCCAATAACTGACTGTGGGGGTGAAGCCTTAAAAGTACTAGCCATGATATCACTAGAGGAGAGTAATCAGTTAATGAAGAAAGGAATTGTGGGTTAAAAACCAACCACCCCCATGAATGGAAACATGGGCTGTCAGCCTGAAGTACTGCAGAGACCTGCATACCTAAGCTTCCTTCTGATAGAAGGAACATGATAGTTCGGAAAAACCTTCCAAGGTAAGGGGGATACATAGGGGAGAAGGGACACAGACAGGAGGGAAATCTCATAAGGGAGATGTGCGGATCTCTCCTGGAGAGTGTGATCAAAAGGCTACGAGCTTGATGCTGGACGAGCATCTGATTAAAACTCACTGAGGCCATAATAGAGAGGGAAACCTCTAAAAGTTCGTAGAGAACATAACTCGAGTAGAAGTTGAAACAGAGAAAGAACTCTTGAGAATTGTGAGAGCTCCCTAGTGATATCATGGATTGGCACGGGGGTGGCCAGAGTGATAATATTAAATTTCTCTGAGCCTATGGTCGGGTGGAAGGATGAACACCCATAGTCAGTTAGTTGGCAGCAACCTATAATAGATAAGTATTTTCCTACCCCGTGTAATTGAGCTGTAACTGTGTATTGAAATTGGATATACTATGAATGTTTTCAGGAACGTGCATGATCACTTAATGGATATACTGTGTCCCTTTTTATTACTACTTGTTTATATAATTAGGCTAGTAAGAAATTATATGGTTAGGATATGTTTTATACTCGTAAATACTTGTGTCTTGTGGTGGCATAAGCCAGAGTCATGAACTGTGTTTTCGTCGACCGTGGACACAGTTTCATGTACGCATGCCAACCTTCCTAATTTTTTAGATTCCCTTGGAGGACGAATTCTATTAAGCTCAGAAGAGATAACGCATTTAGAAGCATAAGTGAAACCCAAGGGAATCAGTTTCACAGGAAGGAGATCGAAGGCCGAGACCTTCAAAGCGTTGAAATCTTCCAAGACTGGGGAGAAAGAGCACAAAAGATCTTAAGTAGCTCAGAGACAATAAATTTAGGAAGAGTAGCGAGGTTGAAGTATCGAGAGGGAAGGTTCCCTTTTTTTGTAAGACGAACGGATGAGATCTGTTCAGAAAGAACCATGGTCGGTCATGACCATTGGATATGGGGAAGAGCGGGAGAGTTAAACCTTGGAGTCTTTCGAACTTCGTGAGTTTGACAAACTGGGTGATTTTGATGAACTGGGTGAGTTCGTCGTAAGGGGTTAAAATCCCCAAAGCCCCAAATTCAACTCTGAGCCTTAGATCCGAGGATGCCCGAGAACCATCCCGACCATCAGATCTAGGAGGATAATGTTGGGAGCCATTCCACTCCCAAAGTCCAGGAAGAATGGGAGTTGTCAATCTAGAAGAGATATGAACCATTGGTTCATTTTACGGAATCAGTTATCGGGAGATGAGAGGACAGAGGCCCTTAGTTTCCAAAGTCGTGACATGCGAAATCACAATTCTATCGCAACCATAGATCGTGGGAGGATATGGACCATCTGATGAGAGTCCAAACAGGCAAGAACATGAATGAGAAGGAGATCAGATTTGGACCATTAGATCTGAGCACGTGGACCAACAGTCATTGGATCCGGAGTAAAGTGAACGAGAGAAGTTTCAAAACGATCAAAACCGTCCATTGTCGGGAGGACAGGTGGCAGAAGATCAAAGGTGTTCGTGGAACCAAACACCGGGAGATTTGCAAGGAGCAGAGGAGTAAAATATCGAAGGGAGAAGTCACAAAATCGTTCTGGACCATGGGATCCAGAAGGACACATGGCAGAGATCCACACATACCATAGAATCAACTACTGGGAGAACGAGAGTGAAGACTCTCCTAAACTTGCAAAAGGAAAATTGTCGATTTGAATGCAGGCCGTTGGTTGTCCCGACATCATCACGGCCGTCCATTTTCAGAGGACGCATGGAAAAGGTCCACATAAGTCAGAGGTTTGAAAGGGGAAGATTCGACATCATCGTAGCCATTCGTCAGGAGGACACGTGGTGAGAGTTCAACGTTTCGCTGACTCACTATTGAAGAAAGTCAACAGAGGGAGCAGCGAGAACTCGCGACAGGCGAAATTGCGAATTGATCGCAACCATTGATTGAGGAGAGACTTGGACCGTTGATCATCCAAGGGGGAATTATCAGAATTCGAGTATCGAGAGTTGGGAGGACAGAAGTCCTTGACTTCCACATCGTCGATATGCGAAATGTCACGACCACCCTTTGGGATTAGCCCTAGGTCACCGCTAAGGGTCACCATGAGAGGGTACAAAGGAAGGAGCTAGAGACTATTAGCCCCTTTCGGGATTTCAGGACTTGGAGGAGAAAGGGTGCCTTGCACTATGAAACCCTGACTCGCAAAACGTGACGCGCCATGTAGGTAAGCCTATGGTCGTGGGTAGTGGTCACGTAGAGGGGAATGAGGGAAGAGCTAGAATGTGCTAGGCTCCTAGTCGAGTTTTGAGGATCAGAGATTGGAGTGCTGAAGTTGGATCACACAAATATTCCTGAAACTGTGAAAATGCGACGTATCGTTAAGTTAAGCCGACGGTCACAGCCATGGTCGCATGGAGCAGAGGCTTGCGCATAGTATAAAGGACCCGTGGATTGTTCGTAAGAATCCAATAGGGAGTCGAAGAGCTTCTCCAGCTCAACAGAGTTAAGAACGATCCATGACCAGGAGGTCGGACAGGTTCCCTGACCTCCCGAATGAGGAACCACAAATGGAGTTCCTGGCCCATAAGAAAATTGAAAAAATTATCATGCCCGGTGTGGTTGTGTGACACTCGACTTGACTATTAGACGCACCAGTGCATATGTATTTAAGTAGTGCACTGGAGTATATATATATTTTTAAAATAACCCTACCACGGTGCACAATGTTTGAGATAAACAGTGTCCACCGGGGCATCGATATTTAAGTAGTGCACCAGAGTATATTTAAAAAGAAAAAAAACCATACCACAGTGCGCTATTTGTGAGAGAAATGGTGTGCACCGGTGCGTCAGGATTTAAGTAGTGCACCGGAGTATATATTTTTTTTAAATAACCTTACCACAGTATGCCATTTTTGAGAGAAACGTGCGCACCAGTGCATCAATATTTAAGTAGTGCACCAGAGTATATATATATTTTTAAATAACCCTACCACAGTGCACCATGTTTGATAGAAACATTGTGTACCGATGCATTAGTATTTAAGTAGCACATCGTAGTATTTTTTTTTGAAATAACCCTACCACAGTCCACCATTTTTTAAAGAAAAAGTTTTCACCGATGCGACATTATTTACATAACGCACCGTAGTAATTTATTTTTTGAAATAACCCTACCATGATACGAGATTTTTTAGAGCACCGGTGCGTCCATAGTATGAAACAAACTAGTGCGTTATGTATTTATTAAAGCATTGTAAAAAAGCATCTGCTCTCTCGCCTCTGCTAGTGTACTCCGCTATAGACATATTTTTGGGCTATTTTTATAGGTGCTTTTGCCAAATCCCCCGCTAGAGGGTATTTTCCTTATAGTGGACTCTTTCTTAGAATTCAACAACTAATGAGGCCGTCGTAGAGTCCCTTCTTTATCGCATAATTATTTATATTTTAGGATATCATGAAGTTTAGGTTGCCTACATAAGAGACAAAAACCAATGAAAAAACATATGATGAAATTTGAATGTCTCTCCCCATCATTTTTTTTTGTCTTTATGTAAACTAATAAGAAATTGAAAAGGGTTTAATGAAAAGATTATTGTAACTCCTTCTTGTGGAATTCAATAAGTGATAAGAAATTGTTACCAAAAAGGGCTATAAAACCCACAAAGCACCCATTTTGTAGAGGCTCTTGAAATTTGTAATTTTGGAGGAAAACTATTTTTGTTGCAAGTAATATTAAGAATCCCTGAGGGTCATATTGATAGAGAGAATTTCTTTTCTTCTTTGTAGTATTTTGTTGTGAACTTCTTCAAGGGAATGTTTTCTATTTTGAAGCATTGTAATAGTTTTCTTTTCATAATTAGAATTTTCTTTTGTGAATGGATAAATTTTGCAGTGATTGTAGTTATTGTTGTTATCTTTTACGAATTGTTTTGAGATGATGAGTAGACTTATATACATGTATTATTTTCTTGGACTTATCCAGACATTTTTTTATTTGTGTATGTGATAATGGTCCATTCCTTCCCTTTTAAAAACTATCATAATAAGGGATATATCCAAGGATCGCTAAGATTCTTGTATATTCATCTGTTAATGTTAGTGCTCCTAGCTAGGATAGGATAGAATGGGTTTATTTCAACATTAACATAGTTTGCATCTGTGTTCTCCCTCATCTCAACCATCCACTCACCCGCATACTAGTAATGACAACCAGGCCAGAATCTGTATGGGTCTCCTAATCCAAATAATGTGAAGTTTAATTGGGACCTCTTACCATGGATTACTCCTATCTTTTGAAGGGAATTTCTCCCACATCAACATATTCTTAACCCTATTCAACTGATTAAAGGAATTTACATCCATGTTAAAATTTGTTTAGAGGTTGACTTGAGTAAAGGTTTTTTTGATAAGGTCATTTTAAAGTGCAATTTTTTTTTATGAAACTAGGTGCTAGAGTATTAAAATACAACTTTAACGTATAAATCTTGTCTTGAGACTGGCCAATTGGAGGATCTTGAGAAAAAGGTGAGGTTTCTACAACTAAAAAGAGAGGAAATAACAAACCTAGTGGATGGTAGGAACTACTAAAATTTGTTTCAATTTTGACTTCAGTAGAGGTTTTCTTGATCATGTTTATATTCATAACCATATTCAAATGATTAAAATAATTTGCATCCACGCTAAAATTTGTTTAAAGATTGACTTCAGTAAAGGTTTTCTTGATAAGATCATTTTAGAGTGAGTATTAAAATACAACTTTAAGGTATAAATCTTTTTTTGAGACTAGCCATTTGGAAGAGATTGAGAAAAAGGTGAGGTTTCTACAACTAAAAAGGGAGGAAATAACAAACCTAGTGGTTGGTAGAAACTACTCACAAATACTAAGAAGAAGAAAGAAAAGGCATTCAAGCTTGCATCTCTAGTAAAATAACCCATCACACTCTCTAAGGGGTGTGTTATTAAGATCAATACATCCACGACTAAGGATTCTCTACATGAATGTCCTTCCAAGGAGGGTGAAGATGATACTCTTATATAACTTTAGTAATGAAACATATCAAGTCCCTTTATCTAATCTATATAATTTCATTAATATAATTAATGTTTCTTAAATCTCCACTGGACGCGTATGAAGTAGTGATAGATATAAAAGAAAAAAGAAAAAAGAAAACAAAGATAATCTTATATAAATAAATAAATAAATAAATAAAAGGGTAATCTATCATTCATAGGAGATTGAACAAAAGGTGAAGTTTCTACAACAAAAATGGGAAGAAATAGAAAACCTAGTAAATGATAGGAACTTTTCAAAAAAACTAAAAAGAAGAAAGAAAAGACATCCAGAATTGTATCTCGATTAAAATAACCCATCACACCCTGTAAGGGGTGTGTTATTAAAATCAATACACCCACAATTAAGAATTCTTTAAATGAATTTTCTTCAAGGAGGGTGAAGAGAATACTCTTCAATAACTTTAATAACAAAATGAATCAAATCCATTTCTCTAATCTATATAATTTAATTAATATAATTAATATTTATTAAATCTCCACTAGATAAATATACCAAAATCTTGTATTTTAATAATAATAAAAAAATAATCTTCCATTTTGCAAAATCTCCATCTAGAAAAGTGAGAAGAAAGTTCCCCTTTATCAATATGATTAAACAATATATTGCAAAATACCCATCTAGAAAAGCGAGAAGAAAGTTCCCCTTTATAAATATGCTTAATCAATATAACTATAATTTAATTATTATAAAAAAAAAATTATAATTAAAAGTATGCCTTATCAATATGCTTAAGCAATATATTGCAAAATCCCCATGTAGAAACGTGGATTTTTTTTCCTTTATGAATATTTATAATTTAATTATTAATTAGTATGGAAAAAATATTATAATTAAAAATATAATGTTAAATAAAGAAATAAAATTTAAATATTAAACTTTACTTTTAATCTTAATCTTTATGAATATGCTTAATCAATATAATTATAACTTAATTATTAATTAGTATAGAAAAAAGTTTATAATTAAAAATCTAATCTTAAACAAAGAAATAAAATTTAAATATCAAACTCTACTTCTAATCTTATAGGGTTTAAAGATTAAATGTGAGACATAAAAAGTGGTGAACATGCCTATAAATTTCTCTATTCGGAATATTATTAATATTTTTAACTTTTCAAAAAACATGAAGAGCGAGAAAAACATTGGAAATTACACTAACTCTAATTCTAAAATAAAATCCAAAAGGACAAGAAGCCTAATAATTTTCCCTTTATTCTATCCAAGTGTCATTATTATTGGTAATTTTAAAGAACTATAAATAACTAAGAGTTTAACTATTATTTATTATTATAAATAGTTTAGATTTTACTATTATAATTATAATGATAAAGTTTAACTATTATTTATTATTATAAATAGTATAGATTTTACTATTATAATTATAATGATAAATACTTCAGATTTTGTTATAAGTTATTAGCAATTTTATTTATTTTTTTATTTTATTTTCCCTTTGTTCTATCCAAGTGTCATTATTATTGGAAATTTTAAAAAACTATAAATAACTAAGAGTTTAACTATTTATTTATCATTATAAATAGTTTAGATTTAATTAATGATAAAAACTTCAGATTTTTTTTATAAGTTTATTCATTTTATTTTAGATATTCTATATAGATTTAACTAATGATAAATACTTTAGATTTTTTTTTATAAGTTATTATCAATTTTATTTATTTATTCATTTTATTTTAGATATTCTATATTGTTTTAAAGTATAGGTTTAAAACATCTAGTAAATTATGAAAATATTTTTTTTAATTTATAATTTTAAATCAAACTCAATATTTTTAATTATATAGTTTTAAAGTATAGGATTAAAACAACTCTTATCTTTTGGAATAAAATTATTCTTAATTTTTTAATTGAAATTGAAGTATAGTGTAAATATATGAAATTTAAAATTGTAATTGTATTTTAAAATTGTTAGTGTAGATTAGATAGGTATCAAATCCTTCAAGATGCAAATTTTTTTTAATGTTTTGTACTCTAAAAAAAATTAGTTTGTATTCTAAAAAAAATTGCATTTAGGAATTTGATGTCTCATGGTGCATGATAGATCTAGAGTTAAGATAGATCTATGCTAGCCATTAAAACATTTGAATAGTTGGTTGAGTATGAGAGAGATATGCAATTCCTTTCGTTCCCAATATGGACATAGAAATATTTTATCTATGGTTTAGATTGAATTTTTTTTTTCTTATTAATATTTTTTTAAATGCCTCATGTCAACTACATAATATCAAGCATCCAAAGAATTAGCATCTTGCTCAAGTAGAAAACACCTATTAACTAAATCATTTCAATTACTTTATCTCTTTGGCTCTCTATATATAAAGTTGATATAAAATTACTTATGTTAAGCACTTAAGGAATTGCACATCTCCCTCATACTAGGTTATAGAAAACTCCTTTAAAATCAATCACAAATATTTTAAATTGAGAAAGAATAAAAAAAAATCAATTTTTTATTATTATTTCTAAGATGAGTGATAACCACCAAAAGTTAAAAAAGATAGTTTACAGATTTTGAAGATTACCTTAATTTTTAAAATATAAAATAAAACAATCAAATAAATAATATATTTTACAATTTTATTTACTTTAAATTCAAAATTTAAAATGAAAATCCAAATCATTAATTAAAAAAATAAAATATTACAAAAATATTAACAATCTTCATCTTATTAATCAACTAAATTTTCAAAATATTAAATTTAAAAAATAAAATAAATATCAAATCTCACCATATATATAAAAAAGAAATAGTCTTGCATTAATTCATTTGAATTTTACCATATATAAAAATGTAAGAGATTGTATAGTGTAATTCTAATTGGTGAGAATAATTTTCCCACCTCTCGCATATTTCTCTGATTCATTAATGGCCTTCCTGAACGCATCTAGTGTGTACATCTGGCCAATGAGAGGCGTGATAACATTTTGATCAAATAATTTAAGAGATCTAAAATGCACTTTTTCTTATTATCTTCATCCTTTACAAAGGAAGTTAAATGCCACCATTTTCACTTCTCTTCTTAAATCATTGATACTAACAATGACATCATTTGATGCGAGACCACCATAAACGAAAACAGTTCCTTTATCTCTCACATTTTCTGCCACAACCTGCAAAAAGTAAAAAGTATTAGAAACATGGTTCCACTCAAAGACGTTGAAAATTTTTAAATAGCATTTTGTAAATATTAATATTTCATTTAAAAATTAATTTTAATAAAATAATAACATTTTTATTTTATAATATATATTTTTCAATATAAGATTTTATATTAAATTAAAATTTAACCAACTTTATAAATAAATATTTAATATAAAATTAAAATTTCATATTAAATTAAAATTTAACCAACTTTATAAATAAATATTTAATATAAAGTTTCATGTTAAATTAAATTTTATCTAAATATTATAAATAAATATATTTATTTTAAAAAACATAATCACTCATTAAATTGGATTAGCATAAACACTTACTGAGTTGGATAATCAAGCCTTAGCTTTGTGTTAATTAATTTTTTAATTTATTTCTTTTAATTATTTTGTTTATGGTTGTTTTATAAAATAGTTACCTCATATTTATTTTTAAGTTTTATTTTTTTATTTTCATTTACATGAAGGTTATTACATTTTTAGCATTTTTATCTAGTTTTGTGTTTGCTTTCTTTTTAGCATCCTTTCTAGTGTTCCACATACATCATCAATATTTCGCATATTGGGGTTTAAGTCTTGCAAATTATATGTCTCTGTTTGGTGAGGATGTCTAAGGAAGAAGATTTTAATGCAAGTCATAAGGAAGGATGTCACCTTTGTGAAGGGTGAAACTATAAATCTTAGTTGGACCTTGTGAATTTGTAAATTTTAGTTGGACCTTTTAGTAAGTCGAGTATGTGAAAATGGCCTACACACACTTATGATTGAGGTTTTGCTTACATTATTTATAGTTTGATTAATGTGTCACCACACTTATGGCCTACACAAAATTTTGATTAATGTGTCACCTTGTTGAAGGGTGAATCCATGAATCTTAGTTGGACCTTTTAGTAAGTCGAGGATGTGAAAATTGCCTACACACACTTTTCATTGATGTTTTGCTTACAATGTAGTATGTTTGATGTGTCAATTTTCTCAAAGTTGAATCCATGAATCTTAGTTGATGTGAAAATGACCACCTACACACACTCTTGATTGATGTTTTACTTACATCGAGTTGTACCTTTTAGTAAGGTGAGCATGTGAAAATGGCCTATTTAAAAATCCTTAATGTAGGTATAAACAACAATTAAGGTATTTTAAAAACTTCAATTGAGGGCTTGCAAGTCAAGAACTATTCCCCATCTTTATAGGTTTTCATGGAGCTGCAACTTCCAAGAGGTGAAACCAATTCTATCTAATAGCATGTAACTTTCTTATTTTCAATTTCACACTATATTTATTTTTATTTTTTTTAAATTATACAATTTTTTTTCTTTAAAGTAGTGAAGTCCCTAGAGAAAAATACATATCTTAAAAACTACACAATCAAAAAATTATAAAAAATATGTGTGTAATCAATGGATGTTTCCTCTTCTAAAGTACCCTTTCTAGTTTATGGTTTCTTAAACAAGATAAAAAAATGTTGAAAACATAAAAATATATACAATGATATTCAAATATTAATTTATTGACTTTGAAAATTAATATTTTTTTATTATGTTTTTAACAATCTTGATAATGGCATAAGTTTATTAGAATAGGTGTCATGGTTATTAATCCTAGATATCATTTGCATCTCTTATTTTTGGCCCTCGACCAAGTTTTGGGAGAACCTTGGTTGTGTTTGACCATTTTTGGGACTTCGACAGGCTGGTCGAAGACAAAGCGCCCAGGCGAAGCGAAGATCCCGGGATCTCGCTCATTTTGCAGGATTTTTGAGTTTTAGAGTTGATGTAACGGGTATGGGATGTCGGCCCATGGGTTTACCGTTGTTTAGGCCCCTTCTGTAATGTATAAATAAGTAGCTAAGCGATGTAAGAAGTAGTTCTAATCGACTTTGTTCAAGAACCTGTGAAGGTTGCTAAGTGAGAACAGTTGTGAATGCTTCATGCATAGTGTATGTTGAGATTTGCAGAGTTAAGTGCAAGTGATTTTAAGAAGGCTTTGTGCCCTGACCTAACTCAGGGAAGGAGGATCTAGCGAGGTGCGCACAGATATATTGTCCTATGCAGAGTTGGCTTTGTGGCTTGGTGCTTGTACAAAGATTGAAGGAGACTAATAAAGAAGAAGAAGAGTTGGTGGACATAGCCCCACACTGGGGTGAAACACATATATCCTATGTCGATGTGCTTTGTGCTATGTTGTTTATGCTATTTATGTATTTAATTTCTTAATCCATTGATGCTTAGTGCTTTGTATATGAATGAATGTTAGATCTATTTAGATGCTATGTGCTAAATGGTTAGATGTGCTTAGATCTTGATTAATACTGTGTTGTTATGTAATAAGGGTTAACCTGCGATGTGAATAAGGGTTAAAGACTAATGAATGTTGTTGGATAAGTGCTCTGTTAAGTATTTTGATCACAGATCTGTGTCCCAACTAGGTTGTAGACACTTGAGTCCTACACCCCCCCTACCTCTACCTCGGGTGACACTTCATCTGCTTCGTAGGTGTTGCCGAAAGGGCTGGTAGTTAGGGTTTTTTTGATGCGTTATTGAGGCATTGAACCCTAGGTTTTCCCATATGCCAACAAATGGTTCCATTGCCAAGACCTGAAACTGTGATTGCTGGGAATTGAGGAAAAGAGAAAGCTCTATGCGTAGATCTGTTGTTGTAGTGAAAAATATTCTACTTGAATTGTGAAGCTCTGTGCTAAGAAGAGAAGCCCAATCTGAAGAAAAGAGGTAAGATATTAAAGCTTTGTGCTCTGGTAAAGGTAAGATAAGTGGATTTTTTTTTTCACAAGTATGAATCTAGGTATGTTTAATAGATTTTGTCATAGTCTGAAAACTAGGGCACAACTAGAAGAAGGAATATTTTATCTGAATAGATTTAATAGAGTTAGTGAAAGATATGTTATTCTTATGCATAGAAAGAATTTTTGGACTAACAAGTGGATGCAGGACCCTAGAAGGAATTTTTGCAGATTGCATATTCAACACTGTGATCCCAGTGCGTAGTACATAAAAGGTTGGGGATCGTTTAAGAGAAAGAGAGGATTGACATTATGTTATAATTGAAGAAAACTGAGACATTTTGCTAAGGAATGCCCTGGTATAGGTCCTATTTGTCTTTGTTGTAAAGTTGTTGGTCATGAGGTTTTGGATTTCCCTAGAATGATTGCTAAAGTTGAAAAGATGAACATGAGACAAGAAAACTATGAAGAAGGTTAAGAGACTAAGGATATATTAAAGCACCAGAAAGAATCAGAGACTATATTATTGCAGATGAAAGAAACATTGAATGATCACAGACATTAGTTTACCAGAGATAATAAAAGAGAAAGAGTGCATAGAAACAAGAATATGAGACTTCGACATAGACTGTGTATTGGATGAAGAAACACAGGTGAACATCATGGCATAAAGTACTTGGGAAATTTTGGGAAAGCCTGCTATGATCCCTTCATTAGGAAGGATAGGATTGTTTAAAGCAAATATGATAACCCTATGTGGAAGACTTACTCATGTACCTATGATAGCCCATGGAGCATCGACTGAAGAATAATTTGAGGTCATTAAGTTTGTTGAGAACATCACTCCTTTTTCACTTTTGTTAGGAAGGACCTGGATTGAGAAAGATCAGATCTGAAGGAAAGAAGAAGAGGAAGACATAGAACAAAAAAAGCAAGAATTAAGGGACTTCATAGCCAAGAAAATAGAACGACTAAGAGAAGAACAAGAGGACAAGTTGAAGCAACTGAGATCCAAAAAATTAGCTGCCAAAGTTGAAAGAGCACAAGAAGGCTTACAGAACCTGTCCATGCAGGAGGGAAGAGCACCTACCTTAGAAACAGTAAGAGAAGAAGTATTACCCTCGAACCCTGTGAAAGACCCTCAATAGTGCGAATTTACTATGCTAAGAGAAGATAAGAACAAGAATGGAAAGAGGAATCCAGAGACTCATGTCACAGGAAAGAAGGCTAGAAAGCTTAGTAAGAAAAAATCAAAGTTAGAAAAATTGCAGGAGGTTCCAAGGAAGACTTCATAGAAGGAAGGCTTGCAGAACTTGAACCTCGCTGGAATAGCAGAACAACACAGAATGACACTTTGCCACAACAAATAAATATGACCATTGGAGGTATCTCGACCATTAAAATGATGCTCCAGAACGGCTAGAAACACAATTATTGACAGAAAGATCAGCATTGGACCGTTGGGACCGAGCCATAACGGATGGAATCGTATTGATTGAGGCATTCCTGCCCGTTGGAGGAGTCAGTTACGACGTTTCTTATTTAATCCATCGAATGCCTCACCGAGGACACTTTTGCAAACTGAGATATTCGAGCCCACAAAGAACTGATTGTTATTGCTCTGTTCTTTTGAGACCTCGCCACCTATTTTTCTTACCTTGAGTGTCCAGTCACCTACCTGAGATATTTGATCACGAGCATGCATGTTGGGTGACCTTAGCACAGTAGAGAAATCTGTAGAAGAGATTTTGGTCGACCTTATGGCTGAGAAGGTCATGTCCGCAGGAGTACAGGCCTTGTCAATGACCGGATTGCAAGAATTCGCCTCGACTACACGTCGATCTAGTCGATCAGTGACTTAGAAAAGAAGCAAGCACCATGATGATCTAGCGAATGCGAAGATGATCTCGTCGGTCTCGCTTGACTACATCCCACCTCTGGCTGACATGGCTAGTCATGAAAACATCCTGCGTGAGTTTGAGTACAGTCTCATCACTGCGTACCTCCCAAAGGGGATACGCACAGTCGGACCGCAGCTAGGACTGATCCCAGATCTCAAGATAAGAGACTTTGACCTGGGAGACAAGAAGAATTATACATTGCTCGCACCACACAGGTACTTGACAAAGACGACTGGGAAGAAGCTGAAGATAGTCCCCTAGCCATAGATTAAAGAGATCGCGTGGTCGACGATCCTCAATGTCACGAAGATACCCCACTTCGGCAGGCATCATGAGGTTAACGTGTGCATTAAAATCCTCTCGTCATGCTACCATGGAGTTTATCTATAGTTAGATAGGTGCGTGACTATGGATCCAACAATGATCCACGTAGAAGGGGAAGCGAGGATACAAGGTAGCCTCCATCCAATATGGCGTAGTGTGCCTAGCTTGTCAGTTGATCGCTGACAAGATCGTCAGGAAGAACATACCAACGAAAGTCACAGGGTTCATTGTCGACCTCGCAGGGAAGTGCATCGAGGGCATGTAGATGAACTAGGCGAGCTACCGTGTCAACGAGTTGGATAAGGACTATCGCGAAGCACATAACCAAGGATACGAGTTCCACATTAGCTGGTTATTGATCCTCATAGAATTTATTGCTTGGGAGATGCCGGAGGAAGAGACATTCCATGAAGTCAAGCCATCAAAACCATTGGCCGCGAGGTTCACCACCTTGTGGTATATGTGTGACATGGCCAAGTAATGGAAATCAAATGTGGTGTTTCACACTTACTACCTACAGCTCACACGATCCATTGAGTCATTCCCCCAAATGACTCCGAACACCTTGCATAGTTACATCCCACTAGTGAAGTTCCACGTAGACCGACACTTCATTTACATCACTGCACAGAGGGATTAAAGAAAGGAGGAGTTGCAGTCTTATTAAAAATTGATTCATGAAGACATGGAGGAGATAACAAAGGAATGGTCGGCTAAATTCCTTGTAGCAGTCGAGCAGACAGAGCTCTCCGACCTCAATATCATCAAAAGTCCTTTGGTCACTCAGAAAGAGTGGGATGGACCGAGAAACATTAAAAAGAAGAAGAAAAAGGAAGAAGTGGAGGAGATAAACAACGCATCGGAGGAAATTGCACTTGATTCACTTGGAGGAGGAGGAGCTGACGAAGTAAACCAAGAAGAGGAAGGGGAGGAAGACACGCGGGAAAAGGGCGAAGTGACACCGCCGAAGGATCCCCTTACAGAGGCTGAGACATCAAATAAAAGGAAGGTTTCTCCAAAGAAACCCTAAGCATAGAAGAAGTCACGAGACAATAAACCTCAGTCGCAGAATGTGCTCACAATGGATCATATTGACCTCATCATCGCAATTGTAACAGATTCTTCAGAGGATATTTTGTAGCGAAACGAAGCAAAGCAGGAGACAATGTATGACATAATCGAGGAAGAATTGAAGGGGGTACAACAAGCTCTCTATTCGAGTTGTGCAATGTCTACTGCGTCATCATCATCATAAGGTGCATAATTGGGGGATGAGCCTACCCAATTGCGAAGGATAGCATATGCGATAGAGGCTCTCCTTCGTCAAGTACAGGAGGAAAAAGAGCAAGCCATAGAGGCCTTGAAGCAAGAAAAGGAGGAATCCCTAGAGCACCGTCGGGTTGTGCAACAAGAGAAAGATGACCTCAGAGAAAATTTTGAAGAGGACAGAGAGCAAATACAGAGAGAAAAAGACCATCTTCTCATGGAGTAGATGGGGGTTAGAGAGGCAGTGTCTAGAGCACTTCGCTCTGTGCTGGGCTTAACCCAAATGGAAGAAAAGACAGCCAAGAGCCAAGTGGGGAAGCTCATTGAATCCATTCAACAACTTCAAGCAAGAGTGGCAGAGCTAGAACTTCAAGCAGTACCGAGCACTCCACAGCAAGTGTGAGCTCAGAGGGAAGAAACTGCCAGGAGCGCAGTAGAAATAATAAAGGCATTGGCTTTAGAATGCAATCAACTCAGTAACCAAAGTGCACAGACCTATGAGCGCCTTGTAGAAGACCCGAAACTGAGGATATTGGAGGCACAACTCTAGGAGGCGAAGCAACAGGAATCGACTGTGAAAGCACAACTAAAGTAGATTGTGGTTGTTGATAAGATGAAGAGATCATAGGAGCAGTGCACAATCTATTAGCAGGTCACTGCTATCTAGAGTAGAGTCATGGAGGTGATACAACGACTCCATCCGGTGTAGGAAGAATCCTACACCCTCTTTAAAGAGATCAAGGGACAAGGATCAGAGTTGGAATAGGTGGTTGCCACAGTGGAACAATGCCTAGAAGGGAATGTCACCGAGCAAGTCATTCAAGAGTTCGTCGAGCAGGAGGCTCGGGCAAAGAAACAAGTCGTGGTAGCTCGAGCTAAGCTCGAGGTCTTCGAAGCAGTGTTGCCTAGATCGGAGTGACTCGGGACGAGTCACAGGTGAGTGTTGGGGGCTTGTTGGCCCTCGACCAAGTTTTGGGAGAACCTTGGTCGTGTTTGACCATTTTTGGGACTTCAACAAGCTGGTCGAAGACGGAGCACCCAAGCGAAGCGGAGATCGCGAGATCTCACTCATTTTGTGGGATTTTTAGGTTTTAGGGTTTATGTAACGGGTATGGGATGTTGTTCCATAGGTTTACCCATGTTTAGGCCCCTTTTGTAATGTATAAATAAGTATATAAGCGATGTAAGAAGTAGTTCTAATCGTCTTTGTGCAAGAACCTAAGAAGGTTACTAAGTGCCAATAGTCGTGAATGCTTCGTGCATATTGTATGTTGAGACTTGCAGAGTTAAGTGCAAGTGATTGTAAGAAGGATTTATGCCCTGACCTAAATCAAGGAAGGAAGATTTGGCGAGGTGCACATAGATCTCCTGTCCTATGCGGAATTGGCTTTGTGGCTTGGTGCCTATACAAAGATTGAAGGAGACTAATAAAGAAGAAGAAGAGTTAGTGGACATAGCCCCACACTGGGCTGAACCATGTGTCGATGTGCTTTGTGCTATGTTGTTTATGTTGTTTATGTATTTAATTGATTAATCCATTGATGCTTAGTGCTTTGTATATGAATTAATGTTAGATCTATTCAGATGCTATGTGCTAAATAGTTAGATGTGTTTAGATTTTGATTAATACTATGTTGTTCTGTAATAAGAGTTAACCTGCGATGTGAATAAGGGTCAAAGACTAATGATTGTTGTTGGCTAAGTGCTCTGTTAAGTATTGTGATCACAAATCTGTGTCCCAACTAGGTTGTAGACACTTGAGTCCTACAACCCCCCTGCCTCTACCTCGGGTGAGACTTCATCTGCTTCATAGGTGTTGCTGAAAAAGACGGTAGTTAGGGTTTTGCTGGTGTGCCATTGAGGCGTTGAACCCTGGGTCTGCCCTTGTGCCAACACTTATTTTCATCTCTTATTTATCTATTGGGTTTTTAATACTAGAAATAATCATAAATGTTTTAGGGTGATTTCTAAAAGTTAACATCAATCAAATTTAAAAGAGCATCATTAATTAGATGAACCAAATTAAATTCAAAAGGGCATCATTACTTAAGCAAACCAAATTAAATTCAAAAGGGCATCATTACTTAGATCTACATTTGTATAAAATATGAGTATGATTTGATTCAAGGAAATGCTTTAGGATGATTAGTATGACTATGACTTGATTCTAAGGAAATGCTTTAGGCTGATTTTTAAAAATTAGTATCAGCGAAATTTAAAAGGATCATTACTTATGTTTACATTTTTGTAAAATATAATTTGATTCAAAGTTTTTTAAATAAAATAATTATAAAAGATAATGATTATCATTAAATTTAATAACAAGATTATGAGAATGCATCTTTAAAGGTACTATTTAAATGACAAATATAATATTGAAATATTATAAATTCTAAGGAAAAATGAGAAAGATTGATGGAATTTTATTCCTAAAGCAACTTCAAAAAATGAATCCATTCACTTTAAGAATAGGGCGTTCACAAAGATACTAGTCTCACTCTTTAAGGTAGGGGACAACCAATATGCTATGATAATGAAAACTAAACCGAGACCCGGTATTTAAAGCACTCACATTTTGGATGAAAAATATAAACCACTCACATAAATAATCTCTTAAGGGATGAAATGAAAAGGAAACCATCCTTGCAATCAATGGATGGTGAATTGGTTGACAGATTTACCGATTCTGCTTGCTTAAAAAAATAATGATAAGGTTGTTTATCCTTCCCATCCTTAACCATGAGAATGAGTGAAATTATATTCTTATAATTGTTGTTCTTTCTTAATCATATTTATTAAAGTATCCAATAAAAACTGATTTATTATTTATTAAAACATAGTGCTAGAAATGAAAATTTGATAGGGTGATTCTATAGTAACCTTGAATGAAACGCCTCCAACTACATCGACGCCTGCGTAAGCACCTTCGCCGTTTGTAATTTCTCTGACCCTCATTGTAATGTCTACAAAATTAAAATTAAAATTAAAATAAATCATCGAATATGTTCTATCATGCAACGAGATATTGAAACAAAAACTCCAATTTTCATCCATAACAACAGTTAATCTAAATTCAATCGTTTACGTACCTTATTTTTCTGAATTTATAACTTCATCAGCGCCGAGGGCAATTAGTTCATCCTGTAACTCGTCTCGTCGAACAATGTTAATAGTTTTGATATCCCAGTGCTTTGCTAACTGAATGCGTTGCCTGTTAGTCATAATAAGACAATTGTATGTCACTCTAACTACATTAATCAACAGTCCAGACAGAACTCTCACGCATTGCCTGTGAGAGTTCCAGACCTAATTCCCATTAACAAACATTCCAGAGAGAACACTCACGCATTGCCTGTCAGAGTTATAGAACTAATTCCTATCAACCAAAATTCCAKAMWGAAAAGTRACTGGGCATAATGAAATGAATCCAGTCAATTCAAATAACACCTCTTTTATTTATGATTCTCTTGGCATCAATTGAGACTTGAATGTTGTGATTTATGTTCATACTAACAAGGAAATCAATAGAGATAGTGTTTATTATTCTCAAACAAGTGAACACCACATCAAATCCTTTTATATAGTAAATTTTTTTTCGCTAGTAGCTTCTCTCAAAGAAACAATTAGCATTTCCTCAAGCATATTAGTTTCATTCTTGAATTATTTTAACTTATTGTTAAGTTCATTGTGACTAATCTTAGCCTGCCTTAAAAATGAGGGGGGCTTTCGAAGCCCAACGTTGTGAGATATCATTTTTTTGGATTAACTACATATTCAAAGTCAATTAACTATGAACATTTTTCACGAATGTCATTCACTAATGACCAATTACTCGTGAGTTTGAATATTTTACTTAGCATTCATTGCGTTAAGGGATACTCACAATGGTGAAGAAGTGGGATTGAAACCAATGAAATGAATCACACAGTGCTAATCATCACCTCTAAGAATTTCATCCAATAACCAAGACTTCCTCGTAAGGTCACCTCTAAGACTTTCATCCAATAACCAAGACTTCCTAGGAAGGTCACCCATCCCATGACTCCTCTAGCTCAACCACGCTTAACCATGAAGTTTTTCTCCATAGTTAAGCTCACTTAGCTACCCCATTCAAAAGGCCTTAGTAAGTATTGTCCCTTATGACTATTCAATTAGAGCTCCATACTCTTTATTTAAGAACGAGGGGGGCTTCTATAGTCCAACATTATGAGACATCATTTTTTTTGGATTAAGTATTTTTTCAAATTCATTCATCTATGACCATTTCTCATGAGAAAAAGTCACCAATGACCAATTTCTCATGAGTTTGGATAGTCCACTTAGTACTCATTGCACAAGTGATATTCATATGGGTGAAGAAGTGGGATTGAAACAAGTGAAATGAATCATACAATGTCAATCATCACCTTTGGTAATTACACCCAGTAACTGAGACTTCCTGGTAAGGTCACCTATGCCATGACTCCTTTGTCTCAAGTGTTCTTAACCATGGAGTTTTTCTCCATATCCAAGTCCATTAGCTTGCTATCCTATTTGAAAAACCTTAGAAACTATCGCGCTATATAAACTATTCAATCAAAAGGGTGAGGAAGTGGGATTGGAATGAGTAAAATGAATCGCATAGTGTCAATCATCACCTCTAATACCTACACCTAGCAACTAGGACTTCCCGGGAAGGTTACCCATCCCAAGATTCCTCTAGGTCAAGTGCACTTAACCATGGATTTTTTCTCCATCCCCAGCCAACTTAGCTTGCTATCCCATTTGCAAAACCTTAACAAGTATTGTGCGTTATGAACTATTGAATTAAAGCTCCATACTTGATGTAATGAATGCTAAGTACACTATTCAAACTCATGAGAAATCAGTCATTACTTAATGATGCTCATGGGAAATGGTCATAGATGAATCACTTAATGATGATGGTGATGACGATTAATGTCCACTGAGATCGAATTGGTCTATGGAACATTAAGAGGTTAAGGGATTACTTGTAATTCTTTAGAATTTTTTTTTGGTACTTGAAAAGCATTAGGAGAAGCTTTCCGAGATCACCATATTTTTGTTGAGTTAAAAGGTTAGGAAGGTTGGTAGGGTGACAAATATTTTGAATTTGAGATCTAATCTAGGTATAGGCCAAACAATCTAAGAGAAAATAATTTTCATCTTCAACCTTCTTAGCGTCACAAAGGTGACATTCTCTTTCATCCCATGGTGTTTTGAGAATGGACCGATGTCCAGTTTCACTATGGAGCTCATGATAATTTTTTCTTATCTTAGCAATGCTTATTTTTTTATTTACACTTGTCAAAACATAGAGATAATTTGGATATTCTATATTAGGGTTGATTACCTCCTTATAACACCTTAATTTTCTTTTTTCCTCCAACTCTTTATCACATCACATTTTCTCCTAAAATTTTGATTTAATAATATTTTTAATAGTATGTTTTTCTACAAAATGGTCTCTTCCATGATTCCCCAATGGCTTATCCAAGACTGGGCATACTTATGCCATCCTCGCTTGAGTCGAAGGTGATTACGAATAGAGTTTGAAGTAATTTAGGAAGCCTCTTTCCTTCCATGTTGTTTAACTTGTTCTTATACATTAGGTATCTAGTCATAGTCATGCTCACAATGGGAGAAATTATTTCCTCTAAGAGGAGGATAGGGTAGGGCGTGTTTCATTTAATTTTGAGATTATAGGTTATAAAATTCTTTTGGATTTTCTCTATCTTTCTCCGAGATCCTTGAGAGATATTGCATCCCCAAACTTCACATCCATATAGAATAACATGTGTAAAAAGAGTCTCAAAGAGGATTTGTTTTTTATCCCATATCCAAAGATCGACTAATTTACAATTGTTTTCAAGCCCATAATAATATTTCCATCTTCCAATTATCATTTTCTCAATGCTATAATTCTAGTTGAACTTGTGGTGAATATCGATTCCAAGATATTTGTATGAAGTCACTTCCTCCAAGTTATTATTATCATATATGAAAGTATCATAAGTGATCTTGTTGTAATAATACATTTATTACTAACAAAATATACATCACAATATCTGAATATCTGATACTACAAGTGCCCCTTATACACTAATAAAAACACGGGAAATGGAAATTGTAAATATAAATAAGGATTGATCTTTCTAGAAAATTGATCTTTGAAATTCTGCACTACCCCACCAACATCATACAAACAAATGAGTGAATTTGGCTCCTCAAGATTGATATAGTGGGGCGTAATACTGAAGAGTGGCTTCATAACTTGACATGACTGAAGTGACGAAACTATAAGTTGCAATATTCAATTGATTATTTAATTGGATAGAGACTAATTATAAATGAGAATGACACTTCGAAATTCACAATTGGAGTAATGGATTCAAATGGAATCAGTGATACCTTTGACAAGCCTTAGAGAATATCCAAAATTAATGTAGCACATTGACATGTGGCATCACCTTATATTAATGGGGCTGAGGCATCACCATATATTAATGGGGCTGAAAGTTGCAATAATTCAAAAAGGAGGCTTCGAGGACCGAAAATTCATAGGACATCTGATCAAAAGCAAAACATTTCCGTGATGAATTTAGCACTCAAAGGTGTAGGACTTATAACAAAAATCAAATGGAAGAATGAACTTGGGGTAGACGTGTCAAAATATGGTTCACACATTGTTGGAAGTTTCACATATTAGTAACCATGGGTTGGACCTTCATAAATTCACACACACACTGATCAAAAGTAGATCTATGAAAAGGTGAATTTATCACTAAAAAATACATAGGAGATACCATTGCACCAACACAGAACACATGTATGTGGATGCATGGAAGCCTATAATTGGTACGGTGTTTGAAGTTGCATTAGTTGGAAAACAAAATCTCCCGGATGCATAAACTGCTTGCACTTTCAACATGGTATTAGAAAGTAAATCTCATTGAGAGATATTAGTTCCCATGATGTTCATTTGAAGATACGGTAACATGATAACATACTTTTGAAAAAAGGGATAACATATTACATGTAATATGTTATAACATATTACATTATTTGAAGATATGGTATGATAATAACATATTTTAAAAAAGGGATAAATAGATTTAGCTTGTTTGTTACCTCTATTGAATACATTTTTTCCTGATTGAGTGCTATTATTGTCCATGATGTTCATTTGAAGAAGATATGGTATGATGATAACTTGCTTAAGAAGAGAAGGGGAAAAGATTTGGTTGGTTTAGCACCTCCATTGAATAGATTCCATCCTCATTGAACCATAAAAGCTCAAGAATTATTTGTGATGAATCAATGATTATAATAATTATATTTCTATGGTTTAACATTTCATTTTATGCTACACAATAATCGATATGAAGTTAGAGATATGCGTATGCAAAAGGTTACCCACATAAACAACCATATCATATGTGAAACATAAGTTCTTCAATAACTTGTTGTTGATTGTCTTGAACAAGTTTATACTCTTGTTGGAATTATGATTGTTTGATGATTAATGAAATTGCATGAGTTGTATAAGATCTTGTTGGAATTGTTGAAAGTAAAATAAATATCATAAATGAAATAGAGAGATACTTCTATGTGTAACAATCCCTAGATTAACCGAGGAACATTATTTGCGGAAATACATATAAATTCGAATTTTTTATGCTAATTAAACTCTTGTAGCATATCATCTATGAATTATACACAAAGTTAACCATTTTTAGATACCCATAACTATATGCTTCTACAACATGTTGAGTTAAACATGAATGAAACTAATTAATTCACTTGCAACAACATATAAATCATTCATAAACACGGAGTAAAATGCACATCAACTAAATTTATAAATTGACTTAGGAAACAGATAAAAACTTATCTTTTAACACACTTGTATAACCAGTTGCTTGGGATGGACGTTCCACCCAACCATATACTTTTTATTCTAGATGTCAACAACAAGTCACCCCTGAGTTGGGGCTAGGAATCCACAAGAAAAGGGTGTCTCTCACTATCTCGTCACAACTTATATATCCCACAACCCACTAGTATTCTCCTACAATTGTTCTAGTTTCCACTAGATATCTTCCTCTTGACCTTCCCAACCCAAAGAATGTACCCCTTCACTACTCTTTGTCCATCGTGCATCCCATTCATTTATCAGGGTCTCTCTTGTTGATGTTTTGGTAGCTACGAGAGGTATTAACCTCCATGGATAAACCTTTGACTAGAATAGAATATTTTAGAAGCAAGAGAAAACATAAACATATGTGTGAAAACCCTGGAAGACAAGTCAGCTCACCATAATAAGTAATATTGAAGTATTATATGAAAAAAGGATAGGTCGACCTTGCTTGAAGAGACACTTGTTCACTTGGCTAGATTAGTATAAATAGAAGACGTTTGAGCTCATTTGGTAACACACTCACACTCAAGAAAGTGGTGCGAAAGTCTAGAGGAAGAGTGCAGCTCGAACGAGTGCAGCTGGGTATTGGTCTTGGTATGTGGTTTGAGACTTTCTTCTTGGTGCGCTACCTTAGGAGAAAGGTGTGCTCTCTCTCTCTCTCTCTTGGTTATCTATTGGTTCTAGTTAGGCATCCAAGAATCATTCTTTCTGTCAAAGGTTAAGGTGATCGGTGGTGGATTTGTGCCTATGCTTGGGTGACAATGGTGTAGCATTGTCTATGGTTAAACTAGCACAATATTTTAACAGGTTATGGGCCCACACCACCTTCAAAACATTCTAACCACTGGAAGGTAGATCTGCAGCTCTTTGTCAAGCTTATTGTAGCACAATTGCAGTTGCAATGCCAGTTCCTTTGTGCCAGTTCCTTTGTTCCAGTTGCAATGAAAGTTTATGTGAAGTATTGGGACTAATTTTTGGTTATCCTAGTGCACCCTAACCCAATGCATCTCTTGTTTCCCTCAGCCATAAAAAATGTCAAAGTTGAATTTTTGGGTCAAAGTCAATGTTTGACTGGTCAAAGTCAAAGTTCGACTGGTGAAAGTCATGATTCGACTAGTCAAAGTCAAAACACTAGCCAAGTTCAAAGTCAAAGACAGTCATGACTTCCTCCATAAAACCAAAGTGGCACAATAGAAGCATGTCTCTTCATAGAGCATGGAAGACAAGGATTGACATCATCCTTGCAAAGAACAAAGGGAAAAATTATGGAACCATAGACTGAAGAGCAGGCGTCAAAGGATGGAGAGTTTGATTTTTAGAGCTTCCAAGAACATGAATGTGGAGTAGGAGAAACAATAAAAGGCAACTACTGCAGATCTGAATCTTTGAAAAGAAAAGGTATATTTGTCCAACTACTGCAGATCTGAATCTCTAAAAGGAAAAGGGATATTTGTCCAAGAAGCAATCATAGAGACAGAAAGATCTCAGATCTAATACATTCAGAGGAAAAACACACTCTCCAGGTTGGAAAGAATACTTGTCTTAGAAGAAAAGAAACTCAAGAGAAACAATAGCTAGACTCCAGGTTTGCATATCAGGTTTGATATTTTTATTATTGTTTCTTAAGTGAGTATTGCAATCCTTTAGATACTAGGAACAAATGAATACTTAATAGCATGTACTATTAATATAAATTCTTATTGACAAAGAATTTGATAGCTACTCACAATCTATATTGACAAAGAAAAGTCCAAAGCCACTCTAATCAAGCCAAATTCTCAATCTACAAAACTTAAGCTCAAGCCAATCTAACTTTCTCCATGAGAGATCCTCTCCTTTTATAAGCTGAAGAGGATAAGGTGAGGAGGTTATGATGATCCCATTAAATCATGAAAGCGAGTAAGATCCAAACCGTTTGGAGGCCACCTCACCATAGAAGCTTCTCCTTCTAGAAGCATCGAGAAGATGCTCGTTTTTCCCACGTACAGGATTTTTCGCACCCTAGCTATAGAGAAACCTACAAAAACCCCGCAACCTAGCTTTAGTAAAGCCTGTGGAAATCAGGCATTTTCACACCATGTGTATAAAGAAACCTGTGCAAATCCTCTTTAATAGGGTTTTTACAAAGGAAAATACAACTTCTTCTCTCAGTAAAAGTTCTTCTCCCTTCTTTCTTCAGGAATTCAGGCCACTGACCCCTCTGAAGGCAACATATATGTTTACATCATTAATGGTCATAAGGGTGATGAAAATAATGTGTAACACACTTAGTTATGACAGTTTTAAAGAGGTGTTCAGAATTGCAGATCTCTGAATATGCAGATCAATGATTTATCCATTGGTTTTTCCCCAAAACTAAAGACTACAACTTGTTTTGTTTCCTACTTTTGTACCTATTTAAAACATGTGAGTTGCAACCTATGACCTTCTCCAACTAAGATCAACCCACTTTCAAAATGAAAATCAAAACTATAATTGCTCCAAACTAAAAATGAAACTTTGAAATTAAAACTGAAATCTAATGAAAAAGGTGTTTTCCCAACAAGTTTATTTGTACACCTACCTACCTTACACTGCTAGAAATCATGTTGCATGATCAAGTAATATGAAAGAACAAATATAGACAATCAAGTAACCAATTCAATGATTTTTCTCCTTGACTATGCTTGATCACAATAAAAAGAAAGCAGTGTGATGGAGAAAGAAACTCATAATGTATTTGGTTTTCTTAGTGAAACCATAGTTGAGTGTTTAAACAGAAAAACTCTTCCATGTACATATGTACATGGATATAGGATCTTTAAAATCATAGATGCCATTCCATGCTTGATAATTCTGAATATGTTCTATAATTTGATCGTCATGTTTTTCTTTGTTCATAGGTGTTGTCTTCTTGCACATACTGTTCCATAGGTTAGCACTTTGTAATTTCTCAGGATGAGGAAGAAATTGATAGAGGTAACCACAAACCGCTTTGGAGTCTAGGATCTAGCCCTCCTAGACCCAGAGAGGGATCTCTCTATAAGTTTTATCTTTGTTTTAAAGAAGATATTAGGCTAGCTATCTAGTTCAAAGTTGGTTTTTTAATTGGAGTTGGTTGAAACATGAAGAAAAATCATTGGGCAATGGAGTCACATGCTAAAGTTCATTCAAGGAAATGTTCTACAAACAACCTTATAGGGAAAGGTAGGCACCTTTGTTGGATCCTTTAGGGTTTTATGAGTGATTGGAAGCATTAATGAGTGGATCAAGTTATAACAGGGAAATTAAGAATCCTAGAATTAACCTTCAAGTAGAAAACATTGGTATTGCTTTAAACTGGAATAGGGTGTTTTAAAACCAAATCTTGAACTTAATTTTATTTAAAACAATAGATAAAAGAAGCACATATGAAAATAGATAAAAAAAAATTACAGTAAGAAGCACTTCACCAACGTGAGTGACACAAGAATCTTGCAATTGTCGTAACTGTATTACTGTATTTGATAAATTGTGGCTCTATGAGTTGATTATAATAATGAGTACTTTTTCTTCAAAATGTTCCAACTCTTGATCCACATCATAACACTCCTCATTCTCAATATCAAAGGGAAAAAACGGGAATGTGTCTTTCTGGATTTGATGAAAAGAGACTTCAAAAGAAAAACCTTGAAATGAAAAAGTTGTGTGTATTTCCTTATCTTTTAAAACCTCAAGTTCTTTTTCAATGTCCTTGGAAAATTCATCCAAAAAATGGATCTTATCATCTAAACTGCTTTTACACTATTTTAAATAAGAGGAAAAACATGCAGAAAAGTTTTCATCAATTTCCTCATCATTGTACATATCATTCCACTCTTTAAAACCTTGAATAGAAATAGGGGCTACTACAAATCCTGTCTTTTCCATCCATGTTTCCAAGAAAATAATCCAAAAAACTGAAAAATATATTATGTATTTGGTGGGTAAACCATCAACCCATCTTCTACATTTCCCCTGGAATTCATCATAAAACAATCTGAGGAAAACATCTTCATGTTTGACTCTAAGAAGCCTATTGAAATGACGAAAATTTTATATATGCTTCAAAGTCAAACTCAAATCCTCACCATTAAATTTTGGACCATTTCTCAAACAATATCCATCCTTGGGTAAAGTATTTGGAAAACCATAAATCTACAAAAATTCCAAACATGGATACCTTGAAACAATTGTAGCAGCATTTGAATTGTTCATTAGCCCAGTGGAGTCATCTTCAAACTGCTTATATGATGTGTGGATTCGCCAAGTGAATGGTACAACTTTCCTTTGTTTGGCTTATGTTCACCATCAGAAGTCAAATCTGAACTTTGATGCGCATTTATGAGGAACGTCCCCAATATGGTCGCCAAAAATGTTAGCACTCTGTAATTTCTCAGGGTGAGGAAGAAATTGATAGAGGTAACCAAAAACTGCTTTGGAGTCCAATATCTATCCCTCCTAGACCCAGAGAGGGCTCTCTCTATAAGTTTTATCTTTGTTTTAAATAAGATATTATACTAGCTATCTAGGTCAAAGTTGGGTTTTTAATTGGAGTTGGTCGAAACAGGAAGAAAAGCAATTGGGAAATGAAGTCACAAGATGAAGTTCAGTCAAGGACAAGCTCTATATATAACCTTATGGGGAAATATAGGCACCTTTGTTGGATCCTTTAAGGTTTGATGAGTGATTGGAAGAATTAATGAGTGGATCGAGTTATAAAAGGGAAATTAAGAATCCTAGAATTAACATTCAAGTAGAAAACATTGATATTTCTTTAAAGAAGAATAGGGTTTTTTAAAAACAAATCCCAAACTTGATTTTCTTTAAAACAATAGAGAAAATAAGAACATATGAAAACGTCTAAAACAAATTACAGTAAGAAGTACTTCACCAACATGAGTGACACAAGAATCCTGCAACTGTTGTAACTATATTTTTGTATTTGATAAATTGTGGCGCTGTGAGCTGATTACAATAATTAGTACTCTTTATTCAACAGGTTCCAATTCTCCATTACATCAAAATTACAAGAGATATATAGGTACCTCAAGTTCAGCAGTTCAAATCTAACCGACCCCCCCCCAAAAGAGCAGTTTGTTACATTAAAATTTCGCATTGTATCCCCAAATAATAGATCGAACAACTGCAAAAATAGGGAGAGGTTATTGTTTTTTGGCCCGTGCTGAGAAAAAACCTCTTTCAATTTTTCAAAATTCTCCCTGGTTTGCCCGAAGATCGCCTCAGAAAATGACTGGTCAAACTGTGCGAAAAATGTTCTTTAGTTGGGGAAAGGTGGTTTTCGGAGAGGGAAAAGTGGTTTCTAGAGGG
>JZKD02S1646265.1:635948-668269 GCA_000966675.3 Picea glauca | reverse complement strand
CATACCCCCCCTGTTAAAGTTTGGATGGCAGGGCGGGGTGCGGACAAAATGGGGGTCATTGATTTTCCTTGTATTGTTATTGGGATGTGTGCACATATGAAGTACCAGAGGGGATTTTAGAATTAGGATATATTTTTATTTTTTTATTATATAATGTTTATTTCATTTAAACTTTGTTTTAATTTTGTTTTGTTTGATTTTTGTTTGATTTTGTTTTACTTGTTTTTTTATTTTCATTTTAATTTGTTTTTATTCTATATTTATATCTATATCTATATCTATCTATCTATCTATCTATAGTTTATAATGTTTTGTATTTATGTGTTTTGTTTATGTATTTTTATTTTTTGTTTTGTTTTTACTTTTTTTTTTTTTTTTTTAATTGTTTCTTAATTAGTTTTTATTTATTTTTTAAATTAATGTTTTATTATGTTCTTAATTTTATTATTACCCTAACCCAATTACCAACCTAATTACTAATTATTAACACTATTAATTTAAACTAATTATTGATTTATTATTAATTTCCCTATTAAAGTAATTTAATTACTAATCTACTAACCTACTAATTAATTTTTACATTATTAATTTAAATACTTATTAAATTAATTAATGTTTTATTATCCTAAGGTTATCTAACTTTGTTTATGCAGGGATGAGTGGTGGGTGAGATGTTTCCAATGAGATAAATGGACAGGGGAGTGAGTGGCACAGAGGTGAATGAAGGATTAGGAAAAATGGATGGAGGGGCAAACTCTTCCGAGGAAATTAGGTAAGCCAGGAGCCTTTTTGGAAATAATTTACAACATGGAATATTATTTTCAATCCCAAAATCACTGAAAAATGGATATCAATTAGCATAATTATTATCCTATAAAATTATAGGACCCTGACACACTATACTTCGCAATGTTATTAGTTGCAGGACCCAGGAAAATGCCCCCTGAACTCACCAGTTTGTATGTGGGTGAGAAAATGACCCTGGCAATGGAAGAAATGTTCTGGGTGCTATGACTAGCTCCATCTACATATTCCAGATAGGAAGAGGAGATTTTCGAAATATTCCAATGAAGTTCCAAGCATGATAAGAAAAACAGCAAGATAGAGCACTCAAAGGAAATCAAAATATATCACACCACACTATGATACGTATAGTAAAAAATCACTAGATAATATAGAGCTTATGCGTAGTACTTTTTAAGGTAGAGCTCATCGCAGGGATATAATAAGGTATTGCCTCCATTGTCAACTAACTAATAGGAACCTTTTTGAAGTGCGTGTTTAATGCCATAGGTACCATGCCATAATGGTTCTAACTTTCCTACTCCTAACTTATCATGGTCTTGGTCATAGACCAAAACTAGGTCTCCTTCCAAGAAAACCCGAGGTTGCACAGTCCAATTGTATTGGGATTTGACTCATTGTTTGTGTGAATCATTAGCCATGGTGGCTTCTCGAAGACATTCATCGAGGTGTGATCGATAAAATAGTATTTCTTCCTCGGAGGAAGTGTCAAGGAGAAGTTAAATAACTATCTTTAATGAGGTCATTTCACATTCAATGGAAAGTACTTCTTCCAACAGATAAACAAGTTGAAAAGGTGCAAAGCCAGTGGCTATTTTTGTAGAAGTTCGATACTCCCATAATGTTGAAAAAATCATGAGGTGTCAGTTAGACTTATGTTTCCATAATATCCATTGAAGCATCATTTTAAGCACATGGTTGGTAGACTCAACTTGGCCATTGGATCAGGGATAATACAGAGAAGAGTGTTCCTGGTCAAAACATAATAAAGTGGCTAATTTAGTCATCATATTATTACAAAAGTGTGATCCATGATAAATCATAATTGATTTGGGTACATCAAATCTAGAAATAATGTGGTTGAATATGAAAAGAGTTGCAGTCTTTCCATCATTGAAAAAGGTAGGCATAGCCTCTACCCATTTTGTAAAATAATAGACAACCACAATAATGTAATTATGGACCACATGGAAGGTAGGTATACATGTTGTGAAATCTATCCCCCATTGGGAAAAGGAACCAATAATGAATATAGGATGTAAAGTAGCGGGGAAGGAACACATTGTTTTAGAAAAAAATTGGTAAGGGTGGCACATTTGGAGCGCATTCATACAATATTTAAATATCTTGGGCCGAAAATACCTGGCGCACAAATGTTTTTGGGTAGTGACTAGCTTATAAAGGTGGCCACCACATACTCCAGAGTGGAATTCATTGAGGATACATTTAACTTTGTCATAGATAACACACCAATGCAAAAACCATATCTACCCCACAAATATAAAGAAAATTGCCTACAATGAGATAATGAAGGGATTAATGATGACTACGTCAATGGTCATATTTCGATAGTTCTGGCTAAAAACGTTGGGTTTGGAGATATATTAACATATTAGTGTACCATGGATCAGACAAGTCAATGATAAGCAAGCATTCATCAGGAAAAAAATCTTGTACCACAGATTCATCATTAACTTAGGGAAGGTCGGTCATCAATTCAACGAATAGCAAGGATTTTTTGGACTTAGTGGTTGAAAACTTGAGATCAAATTCTTGTAGTATAACAATCCATTTAGAGTATATACCTCCACGATTCTAACATGAAATAATATATTTCATTGGATTGGCATGATATATAATATTGTTGGTTTGCAAGAGAAAATAATGTCGAAAATGCTGAACAAAAAAAAACGTTGTCAGGGCCAACTTCTCAACATGTGCATAATGAATTTCGATACCTACAAGGCTCTTACTAAGATAATAAATTACATTTTGATTTTGTTCATCATTAGTTTGGACAAGAACCATGCCAATGGTGGTTTTTAAAGTAGCTAGATACAATAAGAAGTATCGATTATAGTCGGGAGGGCTCAATAAAGGTGTTGATGTAAGGGCACATTTTAAACCATTGAAATAATGTTGAGCTTTCTCATCCCAATTAAATGGGAGTCCCTTCTTAAGTAATCACTAGAAACCTTTTGTGATTTCCGCATAGTTGGAAATGAAACGTCATAAGAATTTTTCTTTCCCTTGCAAACTTTGAAGTTGGGATATGGAGCGGGGTGGAGGCAAGTTCGTAATTTCCTCTAATTTCAAGGGATCAACTCTGATCCTAAACTTGGACATGATGAAACCTAGAAGGTGACTAGATTCCACAACAAATATGAACTTGTGTTGGTTCAAATGAATGTTGTAATATTGGTAGTGTAAAAAAACTTGTCTCAAAGGATCTGGATGCTCTTTGCACCTCTCATATTTTGCAGGAAGGTCATCCAGATATGGATGTGCAATATGTTTAATGTCATGGAAATAATAATACATGTCCCACTGGAATGTTGTACCAACATTTTTAATACCAAAAGGTAAATTTCAATATGAAAAACTTCCCCAAGGGAAAATAAAATTCTTTTTGTGCTGGTCTTCCATGATGATCTCAATTTTCTTATAGTGAGAGAATCCATCCATGAACAAAAAAAATTAACATCAGGCAAAATCATTGATAATTTGTTTGATGAAGGGGATGGGATAATTTTCTATGCGACAAGACTTGTTTAAATCTCTAGAATCAACAAATTCATGAACATTTCCTATGTTTTGGCAACAGGTACAATGTTCGATATCCATGCAGTCAAGGGCACTGGCTAAATAAAACCAATATTCAACATTTTTTTGACTTTTTCCTTGATGGCTGCATCTTTATGAGGGTGGATTGGTTTGATCCTCTGTCAAATGGGGTGGGATCTAGGGTAGATCCTAATCTTATGTATGACAATACAAGGGTCTATTCTAGGAATTTCTTCATAATACTAGGAAAAAATATCAGGAAATGTTTTGAATAGGGTAGTGTAACATTCAATTTCTTGTCAGGAACAAGATGCACCTATTTGGATGTGTTGCACAATCCCAAGTTTGACTGAAATGTCAATTGAAATGTTACCAAAGTTTCCTTCAAAAAAATTGTACTCCAAAGTGGAGGGAAATTGGGATTGATTTCTGACGTCAGTTGAAATGAGGGTTTGAATGTGTTTCTCCACCCTTTTTGGACCGGGAAGGAAATATGATCGATGGTGTGAATATTCCCATGGCCTATATCCTAAGGTCATGACTTCCATTATGATATTTTTTGACGGTAAGACACCATTTAGAAATTCATGTGAAGTTGAAGGAGGTTTAACCCTGTAAGGAAAAGAGAAATGATATAATTCCTCATCCAGTAGGAGACCAAGATTAGGGTCAACAAACTCTCTTGTTGACTTAATCGTGGAATATGATAATTTCGCCAGTGAAAATGGCATAGTGCATCCATAAGACTCTACTTCTGAAGCATGGGGGACCACCCAATGATCATATGAACCAAGGGATCTAATGGTGACAAAATATATCATGTTCACATGAGCTATATGAGTAGCATTAGGTGAAAGAAAGGTAGTATTCCCATAATATATGAATATTTGAACATACCATTACTTACACCTTTGTACCCATTAAAAGACTCACCTACAAAAGGCACATTAGTGCTAGGATTAGCTCGCAAGTTAGGTACATTCAATAATCAAGTTGGTCGATGGTGACTATGTTTGCTTGATGGGGAATATGTATAATGCGAAGACAGTGGATGCAAAAGATTTCATTAGATAGAACCAAGTGTGGTCCAAGAGCATATTATAGTTCAATGAATAAAGAGGTGAGAATTTCGTGGGGTTTGAAAAAATGTCCATCAAAATATTTTAAGATAGTTTGAGATTTAGTGAGCTGAGGAGAACCAAGGGATTTATAGCATGACAAAATAATAACGAAAGTAGACATGCCTTCGTCGATTACCGTACAAAATTTATTCTTGTTAAGACAACCAACTATGATTTGGAATGTTATTTGGCATGAGAGACACAACTCACTTTGGTCTATGTCGAAGAAATAATATTTGACTATGAAGGGTCGATTCCTCCTATGGTTGATAATAAGGATTTTTGCTATGAAGGATAGCTCTACAATAATTTGAGTGATGACATGGAACATGGTGCTTGGGTGAGATCTTCCACTATATTGTAGTGTTGATTTTATTGGGAATTCAGGTTATGGGTAGTTTATCGAAGTATCCCTTTTGGAGGGCAGATTGCAGGTTCAAAAGTCTGTTTCTCTAATGAGAGAGGGACATTAGGTGGTGAATTTGATGGAGGATCCTTAGAAGAAGGTCCCCCCTCAGAAATGTCATATTTATTCACTTTGGTGGATAGTGTCACCATATATTTAAGAATGGTAATGTTTGCAGCCGAGGACCCTGCATTACCCCCAATTGGAGGTGCATAAACTTTTGCAACCGTTTGTTGCCACTGGGGGGGAAGGATTAGTTAAAACCACTGGTTAGAAAGGAGACCCTCCTCTATTGAGATATTTATGGACCTCGGTAGGGCGAGGGAAGTCTTTGGTAAATTTTTCCTGCTTACACACCATACAAGGATATTTTACCTTTCTTTTGTTTTTTCTCCCAACATTGGGGTCTTTGGTTTTCTCGCTTGTCTGTTCATAAGAATTATTCTTTTTCTTATTGTTATTAATTTTATTCTTCCCTTTATATTGATGTGGGTTCTTGGGTGCAGTGTACTACACCTTGTTTAATTTGGAGGTATGAGCAGGGTCTAGGGCCAAAGTAGAAATGGTTTTGGGCACAAAAGAGGGGGGATTTCTAGCTATGGGCAATTGACTAAGCTTTCCATTCAACTGGCCAAATGTGGTGGAAGAGACGGGACCAACCACACCATTGATGTGGGGTCCAGGTGTTGATCGAGGAGTATCATTATATGGTTGAGGAGCATGGGGAATGAGTTCGTATAGTGTACCTAATTATGAATAAATCAGATCTAAGTGTTGGACATTATGAATAGCTTGTTCCTTAGTTATATCTATGGACATGGAAACATCTTTAGCAATGGGAGGAAATAATGATTTTGTAAATGAATAAGCCAAGAACCGATCATGAATTGGGGCTTTAATGAGTCTTATTTACTACCTTCACTCATGAATATGGTCAGATATATGTGTGGCAATATTTTGACATAATGAGGTAAAAAATCTCCCTCCTTGTTTCGTATCAGACGAGTAATTGGAAATGGGTCAAAAAATACATTGACAAAGCATTAAAGTTGTGAAATGAAGTAGTAGGTAGTTTCATGAACCACTTTGAGGCATCGATAGTTAAGGTGTGAAGGAAAATACATAAGCGAATGTTGTCATCCAACAAAGATTTGGAGACACACCATAAATGATATGTTGTAATGTGCGTGGTGGGATCTTCTCCCATCTTACCATTGAATTTTGGAATGTCTATTGGAATTTTGATTGGAACGAATGACCAATTGGGATTGTGCACTATGGGATATTTGTTGAGTCTAAATAAGTCGAGTAATTATAGAGTAGCCAAAATTGGGAATTGAATGTTTACAAATGGATTCTGGTCTAAACGTAAAGGAGTGTTGAGACCAAAAAGATCATATGGACCTCCCATATACTGACTAACAATAGGAAAATAAACCCCTTGATATGGATTTACTATAGGTATATAACCATTTTCCTAGTAAGGATTTCCCATTGGAATATAAGCAGCCCCCTGTTGAGGATTATTTTGGGGATTGGTGCCCCTGAGGAAGGGAGGGATTCTAAGGGTATTGTTTCCCCCAATGTTGGGATTACCCCAAGGGAAATTACTTCCCCCTTGTAAGGGAGTACCCCAAGGGACATTTCTCCCCCCCAATGAAGGGATTTGCACCGGGTTTATTATCACTAATTCCATTATTCTAATTCCATCGAAAAGGGAAGCCAGTACTAGGTGCACTTTGGCCAGTTGGTGGGTTGCTAGAAGAGAAGACAAAACCACTCCATGGATTAGTCACAAAACTTTGTCCTACATTGGATTGTGAACTAGCGCAAGAGGTTGGATGAATGTTAGGATGGGTATTGAATGAAATTGGATGAATCCAGAGAGAAAATGATGCTTGAGATGGTGTAACAAGTGGATTTTTTGTTGTTGTGGTTGATGACACAGGTGGGGTTACAAATACACATACTAATGATAAAGGTGGGATTCCATCTCCACCTACTAATGACAAAAGTGGGTTTCATACTTTGCTAAGTGATGATATAAGTGGACTCCCAAGTCCACTAGTTGATGGCACAATAATATTTACTGGGGTACTGCTTGACATGCTTGACAATGTGGGAGTAGAAATTGGAGCGGTGGAAGCAACATTGCCACTCAAGATGGGTGTATTTAATCTTGAAAAAGGGTCACTATCAGGATAGTATTCTTTCCCTATGATATAGGTGAATAAGTTAGGTAGAGGAGTGTTGGAAGGAGGGTTAAGATAACCTTCTCTTATGGTTTTGGTCCAGATGGATCATCTCGTATTACAGGATTTTACACGTGAATCGTATTGGTGACTTCATATGTTGAACTCATTTGTTTTCTAAAAAATGGTCAGAGGTCTTTGTAGTTGGGTATGGATGACCCAACGATAGTTCGAGAATGAGGACATGGTATATTTTGCACAAAATGTGGGAGACCTTCTAACTCATGTTGAGGATGAGGATGAGTGATCGATTGTCGGAAAAATAGTTGTTAATATTGATAGGATATTTTCAGACCAACTCCAACAATTATTATGGAATGAAAAGATGGCAATTAAACCATGATGAATAAGAAAAAATACTAAAATAAATAAATAAAAAGAAATCCTATGGTCAACTATGAAATTGATACATAGAGAAAACACCTATCCAAATGTGAGATATAAAGCTAGAAAAATAGTAGGTCTAAGGGTCTTTCGAAGATGGGATATAAATTCGTTAGCAAATATAAGAGAAGTAGTTACAATAAACATCGCACAAAATCTCCCCAAGGTGCAAGTAAGATCCCATGGGAAAATACCCTCCCTAGTTCATTGAAGCAGAGATTCAACATTTGCCTCAGGTACCATAACAGTGCACCCTTGCAATCACCAGTGTAGTTTCCTAGGAAAGGCCAGTAAGGTTACCACATCAAAAAAATGTGGTTGGGAGGAGCAATCATCTGTCGATACTATCGTGTGGGTGGGGAATTCTAGGTCAAGTGATGCTACCCAAAATTTTGAGAACATTGGAGTTACTCTCGGAACATCCACATCTAGAAAATGGAAATACACTAAGTAGTCCCACCATGAAAATGGAGAGGATATGTCTCAACTACTTTCTTATCTTGACCTAATTCTTCACTCGCATGTGAGGCAAGATTTCCTGGAACCAGTTTTGTTACTAATGGATTTTTGCTCATTAATTGTCCTAGTCTTGTTTGGTGGCCTTGGAGAATTAACTCTCCAAACCTATTCCAATTCCCTAGATCCTAAGCTATTTTTGGTTTTCTATCAAACACAAACTTTCTAATCGATTTTAATTGCAATTGATTTTAAATGGTTTTTGTTTACTCAAATGGAGCTTAATGAAACAATTGATGGTATTTTAACTCAATACCAATCCCAAAAGAAAACTACATGCAAAAATGCAAAAGTTTCTTTCGATGAATAACTAATTAAGGGAAAGGGAGAGAGAATTTTCTTTTTCAATGAATTACATGCACCAATGAGAATCAAATTCCTTAATGAAATGAAAAAAAATTCCCTGAAATGTTTTTGACAATGAACCTTGCAATTCCACTAGTGAACCAAAGATTCTTAACCAAATTGTTCTCAAAATGCAATGAAAAACTCTTTAGAAGATTTTTTTTGAAATATTATGCTAATCAAGAGGAAAACTACACCTTTTGCATCACACAAGTTAAAAAACATGGGCAACAATATATCAAAAAGATTATAAACAATTTGAAATGATGTATTGAAAATGAAACAAGAATTTGAAAAAAGACCTGAAAATGAGATGGAGATGGAAAATCAAGAAAGTTTGCTTTGTTTAAACAATGAAAACAAATGTTGAAGGAAAACCCAAAATATATTTAAAAACAAATAAACTCTTTTAAAGGGGTACCACTAGCACTAAAATCCTGAGAGAATGAGGCTAGAGAATCCAAAACATACCCAAAAACACAAGAAGTTCTTTAAATCAATCAAACAAATGGCCCACAAAATAAAAAAAATTCAAATGAATTGAAAAGAAGTTGGAGCAATGACTACTAGAATAGATCTGTAAGGCTTTAAGAAAAAAACAAAAGACAAATATGGGCTATATTTGAAGGATTCCCCTTTGGTAAATAACCTTTGAGTGCATGTTCACACTTTTCCATTTAGGACATAGTGACCAATCACATGTTGTATAGGAGCAACCTGTGACCAAAAGCACTAGTTGCGCTGCACAATGCAGTTTTTGGGTTGTCGCGTGCTAGAATGGAGCAACGCGTGAACACAATTGATGGGGTCACTATGTGTGCACAAGAAACCTATGACCATGATCGTACAAATGAAAAAATTAATATATCTGACGAAAGTATATCAGATATGGGATTGGAAAATTTCAAACAAACTCGGAAAAGACTTACTGGTAGAATGAAAACGAAAAATGGGGATTAAATAGGAAAGGATCTTGAAAAAAAATATTGAAATAAACTAAGGAAGAAACTAGATAAATAGTAATGACTTTCCCAGTGGAGTTGGCAGACTGTTGTAGGATAATTGTGCCCTGTAGGAGTTATCTCCCTTAGGGTCTTCCTAGACCTAAGAAAGAATAGAGATACAAATGATAGAATTTACTAGATCTGAATTATACATGCATGAAGCTATGAGGTAATGGAATAAGAAGATTACTTGGTAATTTGATGATTTTCCCTGCACACTCCTTGGTTTTTCTCTCTTTGAAGATGTCCTTAATTTTCACGAACGCAAATCTTCACACATGGAAACACAAAAAAATACCGATCAGAAGATCAAATATAACATGTATAAATTAATATCATATCTAATAATATAACATGAAAGCATGGAAATACTAACTCTTTATAGGAATCATAATAACCACATACAACTAAATAGAGGGGAAAGTCATGTGCATATTCTATTAATAAAATAAGAGGATTACAACTTACAATAAAATGACTTTATGAATCTCTTCCCAATATCCTTGCCTAAGCTCCGTGATCAATCTGAAAGTATGATTTTAATCTTTCTTTTCCTCCCATTTTCCAATGAGAGACCCTCAATATATAGTATTATAGAGATAAGATGGTGGACCAATTTAGACACTCAAAATAACAATCTTCTCGAGGTCGTATTATGAAAAATTTAAACTTTGATCACATATATTTATGACCAATCCTAATTGGGGAGTAATAAACCCGATCACGCCTTGCATTCTTGTAGTTTGAGATCAATCATGACTTGCAAGAGAGAAACTCACTACCACTGACTTTGGGTCACAAGTTGCAAAGGAACAACCAACAAATAGAGAAAAGGATGATAAAAACTCAAGGGAAAAGTGACATAAATCAATGTCTCAGTCTACTAACCTCTAGATTATGTCCATCAAGTGATCGAGTGGAAAATAATTGTATAACAATAGGATAAAGAAAAGTGAATCATTGATGTAGAACTTAGTGATACCATTGCAAACACAAAGATCCAACTAGAAGAGTTAGAGGATCTTGAGGATGGGGAGCACCTCTTCCATTCATAGATTTAGGTGAAGGGGACTCCACTACATTTCATTGTTGACAATGTTAGCCATAATAACTTTATCTTAGCCGAGGTCATCAAGAGATTGGTTTTTCGAACAATTCCATACCCCCAACCATACATCATCGATTGGTTGAGCCAGGGATGAGACAACCATGAAATCCAACTATCTCACCTATCCTATGACATCAATCTCTTCAAAGATGAGGTAGCTTCCATGAATAATAGCTTCCACTTTTGAGAATATAGATCAATGAGAAAAAAATTCCCCTCATTATTTTTTTTATAAGTGTCTCTTTCAAGGTTTTACAAGCACAAAAGATAGATAAAAGTGTACTCAATAGTGTCTTTTTTATATATTTTTATGATTTCAAAAAAAAATGAAATTTCACTTGATAAGGTGTCTTTTTCATGGTTTAACAAGCACATAAAAGACAAAAAAAATTATATCATTTGGAGAGACTAAGTGGCTCAATGACATGATTCTATGTTCCAAGAACGTGGAACTGACCTAAGAAAAATGATTGAAATAGGGTACTGGAAAGTGAATTTCACTAAAGGTAGTGGTTCTCGTCTTGGGTAAAGTGCTCACAAAATGGAGGAAAGAAAATGAAAAAAAGGAAAGAGTTCAAGTGTGATTGCATGCGTGTTAAGAGAAAGAAAACAACAACGTAGTAGTAGGCACCAAGAAATAAGAATAAATATCCATGTGTGACCATAAAGTAACATAAAAATATGGGAACTCCCTCGTGATATGGCCAGAACAAAGATGAAGAGAGAAGAATGAGGCTCAACTTTGAGTCATGGTGGGTCAAAAGGAGGGCTCATGGGCATACAATAAATTATAGCATATTAGGGTGCCCATGAAGGGTAGGCACTACTGTGCAATATAGAATGTGCAAAAGAGAATGGCTAATGTTGCAACTAGACAATATTGAACCTAAGGTGTTGTGACGACAAAGTGATGGTTAATAATGAAAGATGGTATTACAGGGAAAAACCTATCCTTATATGGTATTTATAACACATAACTTGAATGGTTCAATGGATATCATTGTTGGGTTGTTTATTTGTCATTTAATAAACCCTATTACATTTATCTATCAATCTGTGATGTAGACTTGTGAGTTGTAAACACAATATGTGAAGGGAAAAGGGTGAAGACTATTTACCAAAAGTACCAATCCAAAAAGAAAAAGTGTATTTAAATCAAAAAGCAATCCAAGGAAATCAAATGTAAATCTTAGACACCTTAACTTGCATTCATAGATCTGTATCAAGATAAACAATGACATAGCATACTATGTCAAGGTGTTTGATCTATGGATATATATGTTTCTAATGGATTCTTGTTGGACCAATGAACACTTAAGATCTCGGTGTATGAAGGAATCAAAATGCTTAAAATCAGAAATCAAACCTATGAATAGATTAGCTCATTAGTTTGGGTCTCATTGACAAGTGTGTGTTGCAATATTTCACATGGAAACCAAGTGTTCCTACACTCAGAGTAATGGTTGACTCAACAAACTAGTGAATTATGATTATTGTGGATCAACCTAATAAACATATAATGAAAGAATAGATCACCATTCAAGATAATGTTCAAATCAGTCAACAAAGCCCGTGTCAAACTCTTGCAATATGCTACTAATATAACCTTGAAGTTATTAGCTAGAAAGGTAAGAAATAGAATTTGTGAACTAAGTTAAACACACATAACTAATTATGAATCTTTACACTTGAATTCAGAGTTTATAGGTTAAGTATAACGACTCTTTATGGTGGTGTTTCACATTACATACATATAACTTATCTTCGTGTAAACATGACTCAAGAAAGATATTGTCACTTATCTGAACATATCCATTTAATCATAGAAAAGTGTAAAAGACCATAATAAAATTGGTTACCAATATCTTATATCTCATCTCACAAAGGATTTTAAGTACACTCTTTCACCTAAAGTGTTCCTATACTTATAAAAAATGATTGATTTAGTTCTAAAGAAGATGTTGATAATAATTTAAAGTGCATTAAATTGAAATTATATAAAAGAAGTGCATAACATAGGATATAAAACCAATTGAAATATATAATTGAGAAATGAAGCAAATCTACCAAACAAAGAATGCAGAGAACATTTAATTCATAAAGCACACTACATGCATATTGCTGGTAAAAGATATAAATCAAATTAAAATTGTAAAACATAACACTATAGTACATAACCAAATTGTTCTAACACTACAATACATAACCAAATTGAGATTTCAAACTAAACTGACTAAATAAAACACAAAATAGTTGTGCATTCCATATTGGTGGGACCTTTCCAACTGGTCAACGAGCTATCTACCTACAATGACAAGATCACATGAACACCATTAACCAGAACTACAATTTGTATTGAGAAATGGTATGTCCAATCTACAACATTTGCATCAATCCATACATAGCACACTTATAATAACAAATATCAGTGAATCACACAGGTCTTGTATAACCTTGATTCAACAATTCCAATTGTTAACATTACATTACAAACTTGACAAATATATAATAAAATCCCAAGTGAAGAGATGAGGGCGATCCCCTATAATTTCGTAGACCATAGAATCATGAATAGTCATGCTAACCGTGAGATCGAACCTTCTATGATCTCATATATCCATCAGGACAAACTTAGAAAATTTGGGAAACAAACATATCGACCCATGATATCCTATGCTATTTGTATGACATGAAATGCATACGAATAACATCTCTACCATCGTGGAGCATGATCTTTCTAATGACCTGTGCACAAGAAGACATTGACCACGTAATTTTAGTGAAGACTTACGATCGCTTGAAGAAACCTGGGTGCGAGCCAAGGAACACACACCATGATGACGTCTCGACCTTCAAAACACATGTGGCCATTTTTCATTTTGGAGTGTGCATGTATGCCAATCGATGAGATCGAGTACCAGTATTGAACTAATGATACACAAATTGAACTAAAAAATTCATAATTAGTAAGGTTATCTTAAAAACCCATTTTAATCTATTAAATACTAGGAAATAAATTAAAATAAACAACATTTACCTCTAAGTGCTTGTTGAAGGGTTCTAGCCTTAGAAACATAGAAATCTAGAATAATATGACCATATTCCATAGAAATCTAGGATAATATGGCCATATAAAAGTAGGTGATAATGGAAAAATGAGAAACTGACTATGACAAAATGGGACACTCACCATAAAAATAACACATAAATAATCATTGAATCTTGTAAAACATATCTAAAATTACTAGACTCATCTTGAATCAGATGCCCTATCTTGAATCAAGACTCATCATGTCAACCCTTATATGTTACGAATTGGGAAGAATAGGTGATTGATGATACACATATTCCATATGCTTATTTTCTGAATCCATGACTTCCAAGATGGCATCATCTAAAGAAAGCTCAAGATCGAGGATGTCATGTGAACTGAGGGAGTTAACAACCTCGGTGGGTGGAGTGTACTAATCATATTCCATATTGAGATGGAGATTCTGACGAGTGTTAATAGATGATAATTGGACCACCTAATAGGAAATATCTACCACTATGAGCAACATTTGTGTTTTGTAAGACTCTACTTCTGCGGGACAGGGTACCACCCAATTATCAAAAGACCCGAGGGATCCACCAGTAACATAAGAGATCATGTTAATAATAGCCATATTTTTTTAAGGAATAGTAGATCATGTAAATGTACCCATCAAAGAGGAATCATCGACAGTTATGGAATCACCGACAATTATTTGAACATCCCCATGCCTATACTCTAATAGGCAGTTATGGAATCACCGACAAATGGCACATTAGAGCTTGGATTCATCCTAAGGTCATGCATGTAGTATGAAAGTTGATCTATGGTCACAATTCACCCTTGATGAGGAAAAAAAAGGACTATAAGGATCGATGAGACTACATATTTCATCTCATAAAAACAATTATTCCCAGGTAGAAGGTTATATTATAGAGGGGAATTGACCACTTCAACTTCCACTGAAATGGTCTTACCACCAAAATCTATGGGTAATGCGGTAAGGGTCCCATGAGGCCAAAAAATATGTCCATCAAATTCCTTGATCATGGTGTTATATGGATCAAGATTTTGAAATCCGATAGCTTTCCAACATGACATGGACATGATACAAGTGGAGGATCCTTAGTCGATAACCATTCAAAAAATATTTTTCCCATATACTATTGTTTGAATATGAAAAAAAATTTGGTGGGAGAGCCTATGTTGAGTTTGGTCCAAATAAAAAATAATCAAATTGGACTCCAAGGGATCAACCCCACCTATTGCTGATAATAATTCCTTATGTTGTGTCAGACAAATTTGTATAACTTTGAGAGTAGACATGGCACATGGTGACTAGGTAAACTCCTCCACAATGTTGTAGTTGTGGGTGGCTAGTGCATTATGACTATGAGTTGTTTGTAGAAGAACACCGTTTGGTGAGTGAAGAATTGTATCAAGTGGTGGCTTCTCTATCTAGAGAGGGTCACTAGGTTGGGAAGAGGGCACTTCATCCTAATTCCAAGGAACAACCTCAGGGGTCTCATAGTTATTATATCAAGTTTGTAAAGACACCATTTTCTCACACAAGAGCACTTGAGTGCTCGAGGAAAATCCCCCTTGTTGATAGGTACCTTCCATGCCCCCTTGTGGAGGGGAAGGATATGAGGAAACCATTTTTTACTATTGGGGAGGAAATGGATTGGTCAATATATCAGGCTACTTAGAAGATTTTTGTTGGGAAAAATACCTATGAATCTCATCCTTTTTTGGACACTAATGAGTAAGATTATGATTACCACAAATCTTGCAAGGATAGTTATTATTTTTCTCCTTTCTCCTTCCACTAGCATTATTTTGGTTTTTTTGAGTTCCCTATTCATTGGATTTTTTTTTTATTATTCTTCTTTTTCCCTCTAGTTTGTTGAGGATTCTTTGGTTTCATGGATTACATTGAATGCACCTCAGAGGTTTTAATGGGGACCAAATCCATTTGAGTGGTGCGTGCAGTGGTTGGTGGGTTTGATGCAATATTCAATTGACCCAACTGTACAACCAATTGGACCATAGAAACACTAGAAACATAACCCACAAAATCATCAACATGGGGTCCTAGGTCTCCCTTATGAGGATCTGTAGACAACCTCAGAGCACACATAATGATATCATATAGAGTGCCATACTAAGAGTATATCAAATCTAAATACTGGGCATGTAATATGGCCTACTCCTCAGTCACCATCCCTGACATATAAACATACTTGGCTATGGGAGGTAACAAAGACTTTGTGAACTAATATGTAATGAATTGATTAGGGATCATGGCCTTGATAAGTCTACATCACCCCTTTCACTTGTGAATGTGATTGGAAATGTGGGTAGAGGTATTATGATGCAAAGACACCAAAATATCTATCCATATCTTGTACATAACTAGAAAATTAAAATGAAATAAAATGCCATGTACAAGGAATTAAAACTATTGTAGGAAGCACCCTTAAACTCAATGTACCATTTCATAACACTTCCATTCAAAAGAAATCCCATAAATGTTGTTGCATCCAGGACCAAACACACCCCTAGGAGGGTTGCCTCCATATATATAGGAAATCCCAAAAGAATTACTACTCCATAGACCATAACTACCCCTAGTAATATAAGTATACCTAGAAGGATTACTACTTCCAAGATTATGCGTGCTACCAAGAGGCTAGATACCCTAAGTGTAATGTCCCCAATTATACTAGACAAAGATATTAGTGTTTTTTTGTGAAAATTATGATGTTGTTGGTGTTTTTCCTTAGTTAAACATTGTATACTCGTACATATCTTATGAAAAATATGATATACAACTTTTAACAAGTAGTTTTCATGCATTACATTAAGTGAACTTCCATCAAACGCACTACTAATACAAGTACACAAATAATGGGAGTGACAACATTGGCATAATTTATTATGAATAGAGAGGGGAAATACAACAAAAAGACAAGTCTAATGGATGCTATAACAACTTCAACAACACTATAAAACTAAAAAAAAACCTGGAATGATGCCAATAGATGATGTCAACTACTCCAACACTCTCCTAGCCCTACCATGATCTTCTACAAAACTGGAAATGGATCTCCAACCCATTGTAACCCTCATGGATCTGACCCAAATGGCCTGATACAAACACAAAACCCTCTTACAGAGGTCCTCACGGGGTGAGGTTGGGCTTCGAGTGGGGACTCGAGGGACCACTTGCGTTCAACCAGCAAGGGTGCCTTCATAAACTCTCTTGCAATAAATTCTAGTCTACAAATATCCTCAGTGGACAATCCTAGGAAACTAGCGGGGCCTTGTAGGACCCTCATCTTCAATCAATGATGATGTCTCTAAAAAGATTCATTGAAACCCTCTTGGCACCTGCAAGTCTAGGATCAGCCTCCTCCGAAAAGTTTCACAATGTTTTGTGTGAGCCAATAAATATCTAACCAAATACAAACCCCAAATTGAAGCTCTAATGGAAATCCTGGATGAATTACCCTCTTGCCTATCTAGGGTGGATATTTCACCACCGAAACTATATTGCAATAGTGGAATGGTTTTTCTAAACCCTGACGAAACAATGGCTCCAAGAGCACTCCAAAATGAGATATCAAATCATAATGCCAAAGTCAGGCTCTACCCATCATTTTATCCTTTTTCCATGCATTCTAGAACTTTCCCTTTTTGAACGAATCAAATGTCACCCTTATCCCCCTTTTACTTTAAATTAAGATCAAAAGTCACTTTAATAATGGTTAAGTAACTAATAAATTTGAAGTTACTTTATTTCCTTAATGTCACTTTAAATACATAACATCTCCTAACTAAGTGACATTAAATAACCCCCTTTCACTTCATTTTTCTTTGTTGATGAGCCACAGGAGTCATTTCCACTACAGAACAAGGGAATCCTAAAATGAGGACATGACAAATCCTCCCTTCCCAAATTTTGCTTTTCCTCAAGCAATGCCATCAAACCCATAAGAACAAAAAATTGAACCAAACTAAAACTAATGATGATCCCCAGGTCCCAAACCATTCTAAAAGATTCAGAGCACCTACCACCCACAATATTTTCCTTCAAGGTGCTAACACCAATGCCCCCATGAAGGCCACCTATCAATATAGAAACTAGATATTGTGAAGGCTCAATACACTCTTCATAGATTGTTCCACCTAGGAAACTGATCCACTGCGCAATATGAATAGGATTCTGAAAGTAACAACTCACACTCCCATTTTTACCATCTACGAAATTGCTAACCCATAAAATACTAGGGTGCCATCCTGTCATAAAAATGGACCCATCATGATGTCCTCACGCCACTCTGATCTAATCTTCCTGCCTAAACTGCATCCTCAACACCTTCATCTAGAAGTTGTAATTCGTCCAAGAATCATCCCCACAATCGAGGATAATACCCAACCAATGTATCTGAGTGAAGTCAACTAAACCAACTCTAAAATCAGATAGCATAGAGAAGGCTATGTGGTCAAAAACTGATATGGAATCCACAAAACCTAGTCCCCACACATCAAAGGGAAAAACCATAATACTCTAGCACCCCCATCCCATTACAATCATCCAAGCATTGTTCAGAAAATATCCTAAAATATCATCTACAAATTCTCTCTATGCAAACACATGAAACCCGTAGATGGTAAAGTCATCAGGATCCCAAACTAGCATGTATGATGTGAAGCATCCTCTACTCATAACAGTGGACTATAAGGTGATAATACAATAATCCACCTGACTACCCCTAATAAGACTGGAAAACATAAGATACATAAAATTTGTCAACTCCTCGAAAGACCAATCCTCCAAGAAACTACTCCTAAGCCTCCCAAAAGTAAACTTCAGAAGGTCAAAACCAGTTCTCTTCTCTCTAATCATAGTTGAACTATCAAACAATGTAATCCTAGGTTCGCAAACTAATCCCATTAAGGTACCACCACACCGATAGTGCACCAATATGATCATCACCATCGGACCAACACTCCTAGTATGCATCCTCCTCTCCTAGAACCCCAAGCAGATCTCCCTGAAGGGACTCATACCACCATCCTGAATCCCCTCCTACAAAGGTGTCTAAGTGAAGTATAAGTCTGAAAACCCATGGATGGTCTCAAGCTTGTTCTTCTAGATAGAGTAAGTCTCGACCTCCCCTCTACCGACATCTCAAAAATAAAGCATACAACTAATTTTCATGGTTATGTCGATCATCACCATCATATGAATCAATATATCACTCAGATGAATTCCTAGATCCCACCACCAAATTGGGAGCCCACTACTCCCAATACCTGCTAGTTTCTTTTGTGCAATACTAGTAACCATCAGAGTCAAAATGATCCATATCCCTGGTATGCCATCATATAGCGGAAACCTAGTAGTAGGAATCAACTCTATGCCTACTAATTTGTTCGTCCTCTGCCAAACTACACCAGAAAATCTACTATGTCAATCATCGTTAATGTACTCAAGTGATCCATTGAGTATAAACACCTCCCTAGAAAGTAGCTCTGTCACTTGTGGTGCCTCATACTCATATGAGTACCCAAAATTCCCTATCAAAGGTGAATCACACATATCCCTCATAATATTCTCCCTAAGTGTGGACTCATGGACTACATGTGTACGACCTTCGTAGTGGATAATGACATCCACCAATCTGTTAGCTGAAATCTATGTGAATTGACCCAATACAATTTGGATCTCCTCCTATGCTCTGACTACATATCCCAAATGAAAGAATTATGAAATGGATATAATCCTACTTGCCTCTCTCATGTGAATAAGATGAACACTCCATTTCCTACTGAATATACTGTTGGCATTAGAAAATAGCACTAGATTCCACTGCCACCTCTTGCAATACTGAAAAGTGTCAAGTACATTGGTCAACCCAAATGGTATGACCAATCACTCAAGGTAACCCGTAAGAGAGATCCTATGGGTATCCTTCTCTATGTCCTTTCTCTAGTGATATCCCAATCGAAGATCAATATTCTAGGAATATTCCTCTCCATGAAGCTCTTCCATCCAATCATTGATCCTAGGTGAACCAAACTTAATAATATGTCTGAAGTCCCGGTCTAGAAGTCTCCTCGGAAAAACATCCCAAAAACCCATCATACACCACTGTACACCGTTGTATGCTTCTGGATACTATTGCATATCATTGTATCATCATGTACTTGATCGAGATGGATTTAAGTGGCCACCCACCTATTCCAATAGGATCACATGTAGTTTTCATCATTGGAAGTTATTTCCTAGATTTTTGAGTCCTAAACTTTCGAGGCCGTTTTGAGGCCCTAAACAACATATTTGAAGCTCACCACAGTCACAATGTGGACTAAGTTAGAGTGTGACAACATAATGTGTATTTCTTGGATATACCTTTCCAACAGGCTATCGTGTGCCTAAAATGGAGATTGTATGCAAAAGTTATGACCCTGGGAAGTTGTTGTACCAACTTACCCCATCGAGGCCCACATGAATTTTGGCACTTCATCTCCACATTGGGGCCGCAAACCTTTCAGATTTTCATCTTTTGGGGGCTAGGTTTTTGGATGTTTAGGGTTTTAACATTTATGTTTAAAAGGCCTTTCGAGCCTCATTGTACTCATCTTCTGGCGAATGAGCATAGCCATCACATCTCTTCTAAAAAATAAGCTTCCACCATTCTAGTGAGTCTTTCACTTTGTAATTTTACATTTCTTTACATTTCACTTATTAATAGAAATTGTGTATTACTATATATATATATGCCTCTTATTATATATATATATGATATATCTCTGTTACATTATTGGATCTCTTGCAATATCTCGATAATTTTTTTATTATATCTCTGCTCTCATTTCGTGCTCAAAATAATCTGGATCATAGGTATTAAAGAAGGATGCTCTGGTGATTTTTCAGTGCATGTCCCCGACGAGGTATGATTATAGAAATTTAGGTCTTGGGCTTGTCTCTCTTGAGGGAGATTTATCTTGCATGCCCAAGAAACCCTGCATGGCAGAAGAAAAGAGAAATGACTAAGTAGACGATTCTATTAATATGTTCCTAGAGAAATCGCTCACACGACAGAGGGATGAAATGATGGATAATTTTTCCCAAATCCTTTGATGTCTGTCGATAAAAGTAGATGCGTCTTCATCAAGAATCCACTTTGGAGGCACCATTCCTTTCAAGGAACAAGTTAATTTTGATATTCTTGTATTTGAAGTTTAGAAGGTTATTTCGTTGTGCACAATTTTTTCAATAGGGAAAATATTACCTTTGCACTCCTTAAGGCTCTCCCCCATGTCAAATATTGGTGGGAAACTTATTGTGAGAAAATTTCCACAGAGGAATCAGGAATGTTCAAGGCCGAACCCACTTGGGAATCCTTTTTGACTCTTGACCCTATAGTGTCATTATTACTCTGGGGGATCATATCTACAAGATACTAGAGGTAGTTCCCACTATTTTTTGACACAACAATGAAATGATTTTCTCTCTCATACAATTTTTTTTATCTTCTTCGCGCTCCAATCCCTCTCTATCCAAAAAAAGAAGGTCAAATTTTTTTAATCAAAGCATACAGATTCCTTTTGCACATAGTCATCTCATGTAGTGAGACTGGTTAAAAATGTCCAAACCCTCCAACATTAGGTTCACAACAACCTTACATAATCCAAGTAGTGCAACGTCTCCAATAAGGCAAGCAACTCACCAAGGTTCATATTCAACAAATGTTTTCCCATCTCCAACGGGAACTTAACGCAATGGATACCATTGGTTCCTAAGGGGGGAGGATTGATCCAGATTGATGTTGGTGGTCACCCACCTATTCCAAATGGCTCACATTCAATTTTCATCATTGGCAGCTATTTCCTATATTTTCAAGTCCTAAACTTTTGGGGTCGTTTTGAGGCCCTAAACATCATTTTTGGATCTGTCCATAGTCACACTACAAGTAAATTTAGATTGTGATGAAACAATGTGTATTCCTCATATATACCTTTCCAACACGATCTTGTGCACCTAAAATGAATATCATATGCTAAATTTATGACCTTGGGAAGTTTTTGTTCCAACTAACCCCATCGAGGGCCCACATGACTTTTGGAGCTTCATCTTCACATTGGGATCGCAAAACTTTTGGATTTTCATCTTATCGGGGATAGATTTTTGGATGTTTATGGTTTTTCCATTTATGTTAAAAATTCCTTTCAAGCCTCATTGTACTCATCTTCTTGCAAATGAGCATAGCCATCACATCTCTTCTCATAGATAAGCTACCACCATTTTAGAAAGTCTTTCATTTTGTAATTTTACAGTTATGTATAATTCACTCATTAATAGAATTTGTGTATTACTATATATATGTCTCTTGTTATATATATCTTATATATCTCTGTTACATTATTGGATCTATTGCAATATCTCGGTATATTTCTTTATTATATCTTCTCTCTCATTTCGTGCTCAAAATAATCTAGATCAATACCACCCTATATCCTATATGTGCCACTATATCAATCACTCCACTAATATCAACTAAACCTAGATCCTAGAGTGATATATCCACATCTTTATTATACTCAGTCCCCCAATCAACTAGTGCATATACTTCCTTGCTGGATGGTCCACAAGTAATTTTCTTAACTACCTCCTCTGTAGCTAAGCCTTGTGCCAAAAGAAACGGCTCATGATCCCTACAATGAAAAACAAGTGTGCGGTAAAAACCATCTATGTCAAATATCTCCTCAAACCTCTGTAACTATGAATGCTTCTTGTGGGGAATAATCATAAGAGGCTCCCTCCTCAGATCATGCGTTCCACTCATGCCCTCACGTGTCACTACTGCCAAATATGATGGAGTCTTTGTTGTTGTCAATGATGAAGAGCCTGCCAAACTAATATGGTAACAAAGCTCCTCAATATCCATTTCCTTGTCTTTAGTGAACTTAAGAGAAAAGTCCATATCCATGAAAAACTGCAAATAATCGAATTTATTCTTCTTTAGTAACTCTTTGATGATGCACAATTAGGTACTAGTGACTCCATATGCTAATCCCCTTTTCCTCTCTTCCATCAAGGTTTTCCACATAAGGTCTTAAATAAATTTATGAGCACCATCTGCCCTTGTCAACACCTACATAATCAACTCCAGTACTGAAAATGCCCCTGCAACCCACTGTAACCCTCACGGATCTGAACCGAGTGGCTCACTGCCACCAAAAACCCTCTTACAGAGTTCCTTGTGGGATGAGGCTGGGAATAAAGTGGGGACTCATGGTACCATTTGCGTTCAACCAATGAGGATGCCTTCATAAACCCTCCTGCAATAATTTCCATTCCACAAATATCCTTGTGGGACAAACCTATGAAACTAGAATGGATTCACGGGACCCTTGTCTTCAACCAATGAGGATGTATCTAACAATATTCATTGAAACCCTCCTGGTACCCACAAGTTTGGGATTGACCTCCTCCAAAAGGTTTCACAATCTCCTGCACGATTTGATAAATCTACAACCGAATACAAACCCCAAACTAAAGCTCCAATGGAAATCCTGGATGGATTCCCCTCTTGTTTAGCTAGGGTGAATATTGCACCACCAAAACTAAACTACAAAGGTGAAAGGGTTTTTCCAACCCTAACAAAACAATGGCTCCAAGAGAACCCCAAAATGAGAGATCAAATCATAATTCCAAAGTGAGGCTCTATCCCTCCTTTTATCCTTTTTCCATTCCTTTTAGAACTTTCCCCTTTTTGACTGAATCAAATGTTACCCTTATCCCCCTTTTACTTTTACTTTAATATTAAAATTCACTTTAATAATGGTTAAGTAACTTATTAATCTAAATGTACTTTATTTCCTTAATGTCACTTTAAATACATAACATCTCCTGACTAAGCGACATTAAATAACCCCTTTTGGGATCCTTTTTCTTTATTTATGATCCATGAGAGTTATTTCCATTGTCCAACAGGGGAATCCAAAAATGGATAAATGACACTAAGGGACATTAAATTCCCTAGAAACATTGTTTCCTCCAATATGACTAGGATTAGTCCCACACCTTCTATGAACATTCTAATCAAAAGGGAATCCAACGTTTGGCATTGTCGGGATTCCCATAGGGATGCCAAAATAATATTGAAATCCATATCTAGTACTAGAACCAAAGCCTTATCCCCACCGCTCACGATTATATATGTGGGAATGCTTACACAAGGTACATTCGTGGAAGGAAATGAGGTCATTGTTGGAATTCCCTAGATGGAGAAGCCTAATGTACTAGGAGTGGATAGAGCAGGAACTATATCACTAATAGATGACAAGGACAACATCATTAAGGTGCCTCATGTGACACTTGGTGACAATATTGAGGGATATTCTATACTAAATGAAACACTCATGCATTAAATCATGTGAGGATCACTAAAGAATGAAAAAGGATCACTAAAATGTCCCCTTAACCTAAGGAGTATGGGGTTGAAAGGACTAGTCAAAGGAGGGTTGAAGTTTGGTGGAGGAATTTTGTCAACCACTTAAATATATATACACTTTCTCTCCTCAAAATATTTCTCAGGTTCTACATTGTTTGTAGTGGACAAAAACATTTTCTTAACAAGGGGTTTATATTCCTCCTCAGGAGAAATTCCGCTTTAACTATGGGACCGACAAAGCGGTTGGTCAACCATGGTGAATGAATGTGTTATAAAAATGAACAACAATAAACCTATGGATTACTAGACATAGAACCAAAGAGAACAATCCTACAAAATCTAACCTATTTGCAAGAAAACCATTGGATAAAGGGACATTTCAAAAACCAACCCTTAGGGGATGCCAAGTCCCCAAATCCTGACTAGTAAAGTTGTGAGAGATAGTTATGATAACCTTCTTGCAACGTGTTAGAAAAACATGATCGTGGAGAAATAAAATAAAATGCATAAATAAAACACAGAATATACACAATACAATAGAGACATAGATATACGTGGTTCACCCAGTGTGGGAGATGTCCACTAGAGAAATTTTTAGGTCCTTCATTTTTATTTTCCAACAAATGAAGGGATACAACCTACAACACACCCGCTAAAACTTCCTCTTCTTTGTCTCACAATCTTCTCTGTCGGAATACAATATTCGTAATGATGCATAGCCACAATACATTTCCCTCATAAAAGAGGATTTCCTTCTAGGGAAAAAACATCTAACATAACTTCTACCATCATATCTACAGCCTTATAATGAACGTTCCATATTTACTATGAACGTTACTTTGGGGACGCCCAATTGGGGAACGTTGTCCCCCGAACCCCCACCGAGGACCTGCTTTCTCCCGGACCCCCTAGCTGGAGGGATGATCCCCTCGGACCTCTCAATGGGGGAAATCCCCACTGCAACCCCCCTGCGTGAAGGGGTGTACCATATTACTAGGTGTATAGTCTTCATGGGGTATAAACATAGCTGAAAACAAATACCTATGAAACAAGAATATAATTATGTTGCACAACCAACAATATCTTACTTGGAGACTAATCATAACAACTCAACTATTGTTGTACCTACTAGACTATACTCCACCTTGGACCTAGAAAATTTCTCATCTTCACTTTCATTCTTGAAGATCAACTGAAACTGAGAAGGAACTTAGTTTCTCCTTGGTTACTCCCTTTGTTAACATGTCTACAAGATTCTGGCTAGTGTGTATATTTTCCAACTTCAAATGTCCTTATTCCAAGATGGATCATATGAAATGGTACCTGATTTTTATATGCTTAGTCTTTGAATGGAAGGATCAGTTATTTGTAAGATGAATGGAACTCTCATTGTCACAGTACAACCTTTTATTCTCCTGCTTCTTTTCCAATTCCTTCATAAACCTCTGTAACCAAATCATTTCTTTACTAACCTCTGTAGCAACAACATACTCTTCTTATGTTGTTGAAAGTGCAACAACCTTTTGTAGTTTTGAAATCCAACTTATTGTTGTTCCACCTATAGTAAAAACATACCATGTGGTTCTCCTCCTACTATATTGATCACCTGCCATATTTGAGTCAACATATCCCTCTAGAACAATGTCTGAACCTCCAAAACATAATGCATGAGTAGAAATACCTCTCAAATACTTAAGAATCCACTTTACTGCCTCCCATTGTTCTTTACCTAGATTGTTTATATACCTAGTCACAACTCTCGTTGCATGTGCAATATTTGGTCTTGTGCAAACCACTGCATACATCAAGCTGCCAACTGCTAATGAATAAGGGACCCTGGACATGTATTGTATTTCCTCCTTTGATATGAAAATAGGGGGATGACTTGTTTTGCTATGCAAGCACCCTCTACTCCATTAAAATAAACTTCAAGACCTTGCTCAATGTCTTAGTTGTGCAAGAGAAATTGTGTGTCAAGTTTATGCCTCTTTTATGTGTTTATGTGTGAGGTTTTTAAAAGGTTAAATATGTTTTTTAAAAAAATACAACAAAAAATATAATTTTCATCAAGTAGTAACTAGCAAACACTCGCAACAAGAACAACATGATAAAGGAGTTCACCCCCAACTGGGCTACATCTCCTTGAGCCTCCATCATTAAACTAGGCTCTCTGGGATTAGTTTTTCAAAGATTATTTTACAAGATACTTCTCAACTCCAATGGATTTATTGACTATACCATTGAGTTCAGAATACATAAAAACCCCCAAAATGACTATTAGAACTCTGAAAACGGACCATGGCTCATCCGGGCATGACCTCTTCTACATGTGGCCTTGAGCTTCCTTGAGCTTCCTTATGGAAAAAACACCTGTAAAAGTCCTAAAATTCCTATGAAACCTGTCCCAAAGTGTTCAGAGCATAAAAAATAGTAAAAAATGACTATTCAGTCACATAAAATAGACTTGGGCTCATCTGAGCATGGCCTCCTTCAATGGTGGCCCTAAGCTCCCTAGAGCTCCTTAAAACTTCAATGGTGTAAAAACTGAAAAAGAAGTCTCCAAATGCCTTTGAAAACTATGCCAATGGATTCAAAACATCCAAAAACCCTAGATGGGATTTTTCGACACCTCATTTGGCCAAAAGATGAAGAAGATAGGCCTCCTGCCATTTTCCTCCTTCAAGCTTGTTGTCTTTGGTTCACCAATTCACACCTCCTGTGTGAGTAACTTAGCTTATGGGTGTTTCCCATGCCTAAACCCAGCACACACGTGCATGCTTGCAAAATGCGCCAAAATTTCACACCATTAGCGAACTTATCCCCCGAATCACAGAGGTGTTGGGCGCATGCGGGGGGCATGTGGCCACGTCCCAGTGCGAATTAAGGGCTCCATTGTAAAGGTCAAGAGTTTTCCAAGTGGCAGGCGATGGAGAGCGATCCTTTGTGGTTTAAAAACCTACACGCATTCCTTGGGTGGCATGGTTGTATGGTAAATTCATACGATCGGGGGTTGGGGCTAAGCCCCAGCCCGGACCCCATGCCCAAATAGAAAACATTACAACTTAAATAATATGCAATACATAATATAGTAAGAAACATGTTGTGGGTGTGTTGGTTGGGTGGAATTTTTCAAGGCTTTGCATATGCGTGGAGGTTTGGGGTTCGAATCCCATGGACTCCATAAAACGTTTAAACACCCAAAACATGGTGCCATGTGGCAGCCCATGTCTGGGCCACGTGGCACCACCCGATTGGCCTATAAAATGCCACGTACCCTAACATCATTCATCCACGTGTCTACCATTTAAATTCTTTCCATGTCAGCATTAGACACGTCAGCACTACAATGTTAGCGTATGTTCATGCCACGTCATCACCTGTATGGACTGTACAGTCAACATTTTTTTGCATGTTTGGAAAATCAAACAGATCACGATATCTCACTCATCTAATGTCTGTTTGACCCCGTTCAAAGTGCGTTTGGTTCGTGATGACAAGTTCTACGCACCCATTTGTTTTGAGGTGATTCTAAACACTTCAATTTTTAGGCTAAAATTTGACCCCTGGTCCAGATTCTGATCACACCTTCCCATTGAAAGGCTTTTGGACCCACAAAAGTTGATGATTATCTTACTGAGCTTTAATACTCTTCTTCTTCCAAGTTCTATCAATTGATTCTACTTGAAAAGTATTTTTGGCAATCACCTAGGTACCTTGACATGCCTTGCACTACAACTGGCTTTGTCCCTCAACCACTGTTCTCTGGCTGTTGCTGACCCACTGTTATCTTTGTGCTTGGAAGACTGCCAACCTTACCACTGAGAATCAAGTCTCTCTTGTGAAATCTTTGGCGTCAACACAATCCACTCTACAATGGATGCAAAAACTTTTCCTGCGACATCTTGTCACAAACAAAGAAAAACCATCAATCATGAAAACAAAATTTAAACAAGACTGAAAATGATGCCAACAAAGACTTTTTCCCTTCAAGAAAATGGTCGCATCTAGTACTTCATCAAAGTACATGGCAGTTTCCTACATAATGGTGTAATCAAAATCGACCTACAAGCTGACAAACACCATCGACTAAACATAAGTTGAAAAACATGATCGACACAAAATAGTCGTCAAGACAACATCGACACAAGTCGAGACTCATTTGAAACATATCAACATTCCAAAAGTCAGCATTCATGATACACAATCATGTTACAATCATGAGTCACTCATAATGAACTATCACAAAGTTCATTGTTTACACACATACAAAATCACATGCATGTGCATAGCTCTTCAACTCTCCTTTAAGTACAATCATAAGTACATAAACCCAAAATCCATGTGGGTACATAAGAGCTGAAAATGAAAAAGCTAAATGGCTGCAATAAGTGAGTATCGTACCCCCCTTTCACATCCTCCTGGCGAAGTTGTGCAACAACAAGAATGCCTTCAAATGAATTGCATTCACACGCAAACTTTCATCATACAAGTTATGATAAACTGCTGCAACTTGTCAAACTTCAACATAAATGCATACATAAGGCTGAAAAGTGCATCTACAAACAGAAAAATGCAAGCCTTATCTGTTCAAGAAATCTAACCATTTCTTACCAAGCCAAGTCAATGGTGACTTTTTCTGCTAAAAATCGTCTTCTTGTGAATCATCTTGACTCACATCGATGATGGAATCTCCTCTTCCATTCTTGCCAGTCTCTTTATCCATCTGCCTCTTGTGATGTGGATGAGTGGTTGGATGCAATGTCCAACATTGGTCAATGAGATGACCTCTCTTCTGGCAGTGAGTGAAAATCTTTTACATCCTCTTTTCAAGTTGCTTTTTCTTGCAAAGTTTCCAGAATGTGGTCAATCTTTTCCAACATCTTGAAACATGATGGTTATCTAAACCACAATATGTACATGGATTTTTTCTGCCATTTTTACATGAAAATTTATCATGCTTAACATAATCAAAAGAAACTGAATTATAGGTAGAAATATACCTTGAACATTCACCTTTGTCGCCTTCTTGAGGAGGTAAATTTGAAGAGTTATTAGCTACAATGTTCTTCTCCTCATGTCTGTCACAACTCTTTTGTTTCACACATTTGCATTCATCTTGAACACATACTTTGCATGCTCGAGGGATTGAGCTTGCAACAAAAGTTCTTGAACATTCACCTTTATCGCCTTCTTGAGGAGGTGAATTTGAAGAGTTACCATCTCTCCTTTGAAGACCAACAAAAATGTTCTTGTCCTCATGGTTGTCACAACTCTCTTGTTTCACACATTTGCATTCATCTTGAACACATACTTTGCATGCTTGATGGATTGAACTTGCAACAAAAGTTGTTCTAGGAACTTTTTCCCTTGTCTCCTCAACTTTGGAATTTGATCCATCTTTCTATTCATATCCAAGACCCCTATACTTGGGCCTCTCCTCAAAAACAATAGGCTCAACAATGCCTTGTGCATGCTTTCCTAACCCTTTACCTTCATAGCCCATTTTTAACAATAACGTGGACCCTATTCCTCTAGTGTGATTTTCAAAATCACCAAAGAATTCATCTTGAAAGGAATTTGAAGAAAAACCAACATTACATACCTCATGTTCATGCATGTACTTGGTAAGGGTTTCCTTTGCCTCATGGATTTGAGTCTCCATCTCATGCAAATTTTCAAGAAGCTGGTGCTTCTCCTCCTTCATGGCCATCAACTTCTCTTGAAGGACAATGCTCTCCTTTATATCTTCCCACATCTCTTGCACCACACCTCTCATGGTTAGAAACTCCTCCAACATCTCTTTGTCAAATAACTTGGCTAATGAAGATGTAGGATAACTCTTACTGTTTGAAGCTTCCTCCATCTTTGCAAGATATCAAACTTCAACACCAAACTTGCACAATAATACCAACAACTAAAACTCTAGCTATCAATGGCAATCAAACGAGAAAAACTATGCTCTGATACCACCTGATCTGAAAATAGGGGGCTGACTTGTTTTGCTATGCAAGCACCCTCTACTCCATTAAAATAAACTTCAGGACCTTGCTCAATGTCTTAGTTGTGCAAGAGAAATTATGTGTCAAGTTTATGCCTCTTTTATGTGTTTATGTGTGAGGTTTTTAAAAGGTTAAATATGTTGTTTAGATAAATACGATAGAAAATATAAGTTGCAGCAAGTAATAACCGGCAAACACTCACAACAAGAACAACATGATAAAGAAGTAGCAAGCTTGAAGGAGGAAAATGGTAGGAGTCCTATCTTCTTCATCTTTTGGCCAAATGAGGTGTCGAAAAAGCCCAGCTAGGGGTTTTTGGATGTTCTTAATCCAGTGGCACAGTTTTCAAAGGCATTTGGAGACTTCGTTTGCAGGTTTTACACCATTGAAGTTTCAGGGAGCTCTAGGGAGATTAGGGCCACCATTGAAGGAGGCCATGCTCAGATGAACCCAAGTCTATTTTCTGTGACTGAATAATCATTTTTTACTATTTTTTATGCTCTGAACACATTGGGACATGTTTCATATGATTTTTATGACTTTTACAGGTGTTTTTGCCACAAGGAATCTCAGGGAAGCTCAAGGCCACATGTAGAAGAGGTCATACCTGGATGAGCCATGCTCCGTTTTCAGAGTTCTAATAGTCATTTTTGGGTTTTTTTTGTATTCTGAACCCAATGGTACAGTCAGTAAATCCATTGGAGTTGATTAGTATCTTGTAAAATAATGTTTGACAAACTAATCCCAGAGAGCCTAGTCCATTGATGGAGGCTCAAGGAGATGTAGCCCAGTTGGGGGTGAAATCCTTTATCATGTTGTTCTTGTTGTGAGTGTTTGCTGGTTATTACTTGCTGCAACTTATATTTTCTATTGTATTTATTTAAACAACATATTTAACCTTTTAAAAACCTCACACAGAAACACATAAAAGAGGCATAAACTTGACACATAATTTCTCTTGCACAACTAAGACATTGAGTAAGGTCCTGAAGTTTATTTTAGTGGATTAGAGGGTTCTTTCATAGAAAAATAAGTCGGCCCCCTATTTTCAGATCAGGTGGCTCATCTGAGCATGGCCTCCTTCAATGGTGGCCCTAATCTCCCTAGAGCTCCCTGAAACTTCAATGGTGTAAAACCTACGAAAGAAATCTCCAAATTCCTTTGAAAACTTTGCCAATGGATTCAGAACATAAAAAAACCCCTAGCTGAGATTTTTCGACACCTCATTTGGCCAAAAGATGAAGAAGATAGGCCTCCTGCCATTTTCCTCCTTCAAGCTTGGTGTCTCTGGTTCACCAATTCGCACCTCCTGTGTGAGTAACCTGGTTTCTGGGTGTTTCCTGTGCATAAACCCAGCACACACGCGCATGCCTGAAAAATGCTCCAAAATTTTGCACCGTTATCGAACTTATCCCCTAAATCACGGAGGTGTTGGGCGCATGGGGGGGGGCATGTGGCCACGTCCCAACATGAATTAAGGGCTTTGTTGCAATGGTCAAGATTTTTCCAAGTGGTGGGAGATGGAGAGTGATCTGTTGTGGTTTAAAACCCCGCACACATTCCTTGGGTGGCATGGTTGTATGGTAAATGCATACGATCAGGGGCTGGGGCTAAGCCCCAACATGGACCCCACGCCCAAATAGAAAACATTAAAACTTAAATATTATGCAATACGTAATATAGTAAGAAACATGTTGTGGGCGCATTGGTTGGGCGAACTTTGTCAAGTCTTTTCATATGCGTGGAGGTCTAGGGTTTGAATCCCACAGACTCCATAAAACTTTTAAACACCCAAAACATGGCGAAACGTGGCAACCCATGTCTGGGCCACAAGGCACCACCCAATTGGCCTATAAAATGCCACGTTCCCTAACATCATTCGTCCACGTGTACGCCATTTAAATGCTTGCCACATCAGCATCAGACACATCGGCACTACCATGTCAGCGTATGGTCATGCCACATCATCACCTGTATGGACTGTGTTATCACCCCATAAATTATGGGTATCAACTTATGACTTGGATATTATCTATATCTGGTGATCTTGTTGACAAATGATATTTCATTTCTTCAAATAATTTGTGAAAAGAAAAAA
>JZKD02S1646265.1:597537-615576 GCA_000966675.3 Picea glauca | reverse complement strand
GACCCCCCCCACCATTCTGCCTTTAATGGAGGGGGGGGGTCCGGAATTGGTTATAACCTGGGTGCACATCTGGACGACTCTGAAATGAGTGCTTACATCTATGGCCCACATTGAATTCCGGACCCCCCCCTCTGTTCTGCCTTTAATGGAGGGGGGGGGGTTCCAAAATTGGTATTAAAGTATGGGCTGGGATATGTGGCCTCAAATCCACCGTGCAGATCTATGGTTCCAAATGGTTTCCGGGCCCCCCTTTGCGTTCTCCTTTTAAACAAAGGGGGGGGGGGGTCCGGAATGAATATTCCTCGTAGGTGGGCCCATTGTCACAGGTGGCTCAAGCCTATTGGTCAAGAAGTCCCATCACCCACATGCTGCCTGACAACCCGTCACTCATAGATGTCACCCTCCACTGAACCCACTTGTCCCACTCACTCCCGGTCTGAGTCCCATCCCGTTACTACTGTCATTCCACGGTGTCAGCGCCATAACACCCTTCACTCATGAACAGCCTCCTTTGGCGACTTTACCCCCAATCAAAAACCTCCACGTCATTCGTCCGTATACTTTGGTCACCATCACCTGCCATATCACCCCAACTGGCCCGTTGTCCATTAATAACTGGATTATATGCCCGTTGTAATGTTGACCGTTTTCCCGCATCCAACCGACCCAGTTTTGAATAAATATATTGTTGCAACAATTTTCACTCGTTATTCATCCCTCGCGTCAGAACCATCCGTCGCACCAGAGAACGTATCTTATCGTCTTCCCACTACTTCCCCGTCGTTTTATTCCACCCCCAGTAGACCCCACTAACGTGTTTGTTGCGGGTACAGTCGCTGAGATGGTGTCTAAAACGAAGCCAGCTGAAGAGGAAGAGAATCCGTTCGTCCTTCCTCCAGTTGACTTAGATAAAATTCCCTTGGTCGAAAAGGACCATTTGATAGCCAATACCATATGCAGTTTCGATTTATCTGATCTCCAGTCATGGATCCAGGAGGTTTTCTTGGATTAGAGTGATGAGATTGGGCTCTGGGAGTCCAATTTACCCCTATATCTATTTCCCCAAATCCACCATTTCCCAGAATTCACACTCTAGTGCCAAGCTCACTACGTCCCCGAACATAAAGCCATTGTTTCTTCGTTTGGGGACGTCCTCTTCTTCATCACCCCAGAGGATATCGACCAGATGATGCAGATAACCCACCCGGAATTTGCCACCCCATTCAACCTGGAAATCCTCACTGAACTCTACCAAAAAATGACTTTCCCACAGAGAGCTCAGATAGTGGAGATTTTCCTCCCCACTTCCGCTCCACTCCCGACCACAAATCCTCCGTACCCTTCTTCTTTGTTTTCCACCAAAGGAAATCAGATTATTTTCTCCTTGTGTGCCCTGATCGGGTACTATTCCGATCAGTGGGTAGACGAACCCATCCTGGGTTTCCTATCTATCTTTTCAAATGATGAACAAACAACCACTCAATTTGATTACAACACCTTTTTGGCCAATAACATCCATGAGCAATTCGTGAATTTCACAACAGAGGGCATGTTCATGTATTCATCCATTCTGGCCTACATGTTCATGTACTTCCAAGAATATAGGTTCAATTTCTCAATGCAGAATATGGACGCCAATGGGAAGCCGCAGCCAGTCACGGCGTGGACTTCTCTTCTGAAACACAATTCTGTCGAATACGACTTCACAACATTCATTGATCATTTCTACCACCCTGTGGTAAGTATGTTGAGTGGCATGCCCGAGCCACGAGTAAATGACGAAGTCCAGAGAGTTCTACACCTCTCGGAAAATGCGAAGATAGGAGACTGGTACTTGTACCAGAATCACTCCGAGATCCAAGTCTACGGGTGCGAGTTGGCACCATACAAGCTTCCGAGATATATACCAGTAAGAGTTTTCTCACTGGAATATATTAGGCAAATTATGAATTCTGATGATGTTCACTTTGTTTCCCTCAAAAAGAAGCAACAATTGCGGATTAAAGGGCAAATAGGTTCTTTCATCTGCAACAACAGAGGCGCAGGTGACGAAGCAGACAAACTGTTAAGGGAAATTAAATTCCCCACAAGTTTCACATGGCGTTATGATCCCTGCAGGATCATTTCATATATGAGAGTCAAAAATAAGAATGCCCCATATGCACATGAGCCCAGACCCGAAATCGAAAGGTTTTCTAATCAAACAGAATGGGATCCTGATACGTTGGTGGACGTGGAACCAACTGTCAGGATGGAAAAGAAGGTAGCTTCAATGAGCACGCCCCCCACTGCCACACCTCAGAATCCCAAGGAAAAGAGGCCTCGGAAAGAATCTTCTTCTCCGGTAACAGAGGTGTCTTCGGAGGAATTCAATTTGCACGCCAAAAAGCCAAGGACTATTCCAACGACAAGCACAACAGTGGAGCAAGAGATCACAACCACCACAGTGGCCACCCCAGGGGTCAAGCCCACAAGTCTACCTTTCGGCTCGAGTAACCACAAGGAAATAGCAAAAGCATTGAAAACCACAGACTCTCCCTTAGATACTCCACCAAGCAAGACCGGGCCCAAATTGGGCATTTTTGAAAAATATGACTTAATAAAAAAGAAGAACCAGACCCTTACCAGCAACGCTTATGCCCAATTTCAGAAGCCGTCAGCCACAGCTCAACACAGGCTCCTTTCGGCATTCGATACAGAGAAAGGGAGGATGCATATGGCCTACCTCCATGCACAAGTGTTGGATCCCAAAGTAATATCCGATTACAAAAGGGTCACAGTCAAGTTCCAGGCCAAGGACGTGCACCCAGCGGACTAGATGGATCTGCATAAGCAGACCAGAGAGATGGTTTTCCACACTTTAGCCCACGCTACAGCTTCTGCTTCAAAGTATCATATAGCTTTGAGCAATGCCCAGACACAACTAAATATGGAGAAAATATCATCTTTCGCGAAGGACAACAAAATCAAAACATTGGAGGAGCTGGTCGTCAAGATTGGCTATGACCCTGCGAATGTCAAAGCAGCTGAAGAAATGATTAAGAAGAAAAATGCTGACATCGCGTCCTTAAGGAAGCATCTAAAGCTCCCTCCAACAGAGGACCCACAAAGAAAGGAGATAGCCGAGAAGGAAGGGGTAAAAGATGAAATGCTAAGATTACTCATGGAGCAGAATGCTCAGGTAAGGGAGATGGAGGCCGAGATGGAAAAATTGTTAAAGGAGAAAGAGCAGACGAAGACAATGGAGGGCATCCCCTTAAGTGCTATCCCCATTGCAGGATTGAGCACAACGACAGTGACAGCAATTCCATCTACAATATCAGTGCAGGTACCATAAGGCACCATAGATCTGGCTAAGTCTATGGAAAGAATGAATTTGCAGGAGTCTGAAATCAGTAGACTCAAGAATGAAATGGAAAGTCTCCAAGAGCTAAAGACTTCTTTTCAGACAAGTCTAGCCAAAGAGAAGCAGGTGAATGAGAAAATCCAGAAGGAGCTACAACAATTCCAAAAGCAGACCGTGGTAGGGAAGACTCTGGCTGAGGCCAAAGAAGTGATATGGACTGATATTTCCAAGTCCATAAATGAAATATGGTCAATGTTTCAAATAATGTTTGAGCAAAATGAGTTGCTCGAAAGGAGCAAACAAGCTGTGGAGAAAATTAGGACTGATCTGGGAGACATGCCAGCCCAAGCTAATGAAATCATAAGGTTCCTTAATTCAAAGACCATGGAGGAACTAGAAGAATTGAAGATCGAAGACAGGACATAAACTATATTGGAGGTGAAAAGAGTTCTGACCAAAAGAGGCCTTATGCTCCAGCTTGAGGAGAAAATCCAAGTTATGGATCAAGGAGTGAAAAAGTTTTTTCACAAGATAGATGCTCTGCAAAGAAAAGGCATGCCTGGTATGAAGGTCATCAATGATAAATTGATGACACTCCCTGATTATAAGAAGAAGTTGGCAGAGGCGTCTGTTTCCAAGTTTGCAGGGGTACAAGGGAGTATCATGGGAAAAGCATTCATAGAAGCCCTGCAGTTGGATATTGATATCCAACATGAAATTAAGCACATATTTGTCATCAAGCCCACATTTTCTAAGTACACAGATATGGACGAAGTGTACAGGCGACTTCTTAAAATCACAGTGCCAGGTCATATCAGATGGGAGGAGTTGTGCGATCTGCTAGATTAGCAGATGAGCTGTCACGATCCATTCAGAGGAGGTTGCGAAGGCACCTCGCCAACGACCTACCCAGAAGTTCAGAAAACAGTTACATCGAGTCATCAAAACAATCTTGATTAGTTAAGTTAGTTATGCTAAAAATAGGATGAACACGTCTTGATCAGTTATGACAGGAACGTTTGTATTTTGACTTATAAATACTTTATTTTTCAATGTATTGAGGGTTGTTGGTTTTGCACACCCTGTTGCTATCAAGATGTATTATTTTTGAAGAGATCTACCATTAATAAAGAAGAGGCGCTTTACAGGATTCTTGCGCATGTTTACTGGTGATGTGATTTTCTCAGTCAAATGTTTTCTCGCTCTGTGATCATTTTGTTTTTCGATAACTAATCTTTATGAATAGCGTTATGTTGTAGGATTTATCTTTGATACCCTGTTTCCAATTCTAAAGGTTTTAATGTTTATCTTCTAAATTTCTTCAATTAAGAGATTCTTAAGTGCTTGTTAGTTGGAGTTATTTTCCTTATCTTTTCTTCCGTTCATCACTTTAATTATAAAAGATCCAGTGAGTGTGTTATCTCGCCCTACGAAGGTTTTCTTTGGCATTTCTAGTTGTTTCTCAGATTTGATTAAATACAGACTCCATAGCCCAATGGATGTGTAAGTTGTCTCAACCAATTTATAAACCCTTTTACAACAAAACATACCTGTTCTTTTTATCTAACCTAAAATCTGAAATCAAAACAAAGTTAAATCATATAGAGAGATCCCTCTCTGAAGCTGGAAGGGCTAGATCCCAGCTTTAAAAGTGGTTGGTTAAGGTTACCTTTGTAGATTTTTTCTTTTCAACCTCTAGGAAATTTACCAAGTGCTAACAGACTGTACGAATTGTACAATCAACATTTTTTTGCCTGTTTGGAAAATCGAACAGATCACGATAGCTCACTCATCCGATGTCCATTTGACCCCATTCAAAGTGCATTCGGTTCGTGATGATGAGGTATACACACCCATTTGTTTTTAGGCGATTCTGAACACTTTGATTTTTCAGCTAAAATTTTACCCCTGGTCCAGAGTCTAATCATCCTATGTCTTGGGACACATTTCTTTGGTTAATTTGAAATGGTTGGCCAAAGGTGTACTAACTAGTTTTTCATTCTTCATTCTAAACCTCTCCAACACCTTCTCTATGTACTCACCTTGAGTGTAATACCCCAAGGATGTGCCCCAATTGCATTATGAATTGTAATTATGTTTTATAGTCTCGTGCGCCAAGTTTATATAAGCTAGTGGGCTTATGTGTTTATTAGGCCAGAGAGCCTAAGTGTTGAAGGCCAAGACCCTGATTGTTTTGTACATGTAATGATGCACATTATTAATATAAAAACATCTTTGTGTGTGGACCGACCATGATGAATGAGTGATGGGGGACTAAGCTTCCGCAAAGTCTGGGTAAGGGAGAGGGGGATGAAAGGTTGGGAGAAGGGCTAAGATTAAGAGCTTAAGACCTTGGGGATAATAATTAAATATTATTCCAAAGTTGTGTAAATGTTTATGTTTTATCCTAAGTTCCTGGAATGGGGAACGTGTGAAAAATGTGGAGCATGCAGCCCCAGGGAGACAGGTATCGACTTGGGTGCATGCAGTTAAAGCCAGATAAGTGAGTCATGTTGGAGGGTTTGACCTCCCATTTTCCATCCTCCATGTGAACTCGCGGGTGTCCATGATCGACCTCTATTTCGGTGTTTGTTATGAGGAATTCTTACCTGAACCATTAAGTCTCTGTGTGGGATATTTGTACACCCTCATGCATCTCCGAAACCAGAGCCATGAATCCATCCTATGTTGCATGGTTGAGAAACCCAAAATTTCCTAAGTCATGTTGTGCTATCCCAGTGGGCTGTTGTGTCCACGCAGTTCCTAACCATGTGATGTTGTTTCCATTGACTATGTGTTTCTGAGCCTTGTTGTTGTGTCCTCACTATGTTGGAATTGGTCAAAAGAACAGGTTTCCAAGCCTATGAGTGACTCTCTCCAGGTGATATACTGCGCGAAGGAAGTGATAACTTCTTGAAGGGGTCCTGTAGCTGCCACAAATCTTGAAGACTTCTGGTCCGGTCTGTTGCTGAAGCCCAAGCCAAGGGAGGTTTAGCAGTTGAAGGACTATCCAGGTGATAGTGAAGGTGTATACTCCTAGGGTGGGACAAGCATGTGGGGAATGAGGGTCTGTGAACACTGGGTGTAAGTGACTCCTGGGAGAGAATCCTTCCTCTATAATTGTGTGTCTTCCATTGACCTTGCCTAGCCTAGGATTCCCTGCTCGGTGGAGCTTAGTCCTAGCTCGGGGGTGACCTACTGCTGAGAGTTATGAGCAGTGCGGTCTAAGGCTGGGAGGTTTGTGGAAGGTCTACATGAAGTTGGTGGAATTACTACAGTTTCAAAGATAAGTATCATTTGGTGCTTAATATATGATTTTTTCATGTCGGTGATGCTTATATGTTATCATTTATTATATTGCGCATATGGATTATTGTTAATGTCCTTGATCATGTATATTAGCAGTAAGCATGTGCTTACTCTGTGTTGTTTGATTAAATTTGTTAATTAGATTTAATATGGATGTTATATTTTTTTAAAGTATTAGAATGTTCCGCGTAGTAGCATTTCCCAGCAAGTGGGTTGATGGCCGAGGATGATACAATATGGTATCAAAGCATGGTTACAACACTAAGCCTGGATGGGCCATGTTAGTGGAAGTTGAAGAAAAAGTTTCGGAAAGAATTGTTGTCGAAGTAGACAAAATGCGAGTTTATAGCCCAAGGTTTCAACGCTGAGCCTGGATGGGCCGGATAAGTGGTCTTTGGACCCAAGGTTTCGAGAGGAAATTGTGCCTAGAGGACAAATTTCAAACCTTGGAATTTTTCGGACTGCCAACGGGGTACTTGATCCTGTATGGAGCTCATGAGAAGTAGCGGTAGAATAAAATCACAGTCAGTGTGGTATTTGACCACAGAGAGAGATGGAACTCAACACTTTGGATGTTGAAGCCATAGGATCTATTCGGAAAGAAAGGAAAAACCTTTACAACCATTAGATCCAGAGAAGGTGTAGGGAAGATATCCGAGAAGCCTTTCGAGAGTTCATCTGTTAGGAAAAGTGGGGTGCGTTGAGACACAAACCCCCGAATCTTGAAACTCCAAGGTTCTGAGAAGATCTACACCATAGATCTGCGAAAAAGTTCTCATTCGTTGGATCGAGCGGAAGAGAAGAGAGAAATTGTAGGATTTCGACTGTCAGGAGAAGTGGGATGTGCTGATGCACAAACTCCCGAAGCCCGAAATCATGAAATCCCGATGATCCATAGTATTGGGTCAGGTTGACGTCACTGGGATTGACAAGGACACAGGGATGTGTGTCATGTGCTAGTGGGTCTCGAAGGAAAAAGTAGACGCAGTAGGGTCAGATGATGTTACTTGAGGTAACATGGACCTTCTTAAGGACATTACATGTCACCACCTTGGTTGGTGACAACGGTGTTGTGGGCCTGGGGGTGATAAAGGTCGAAAGTTCAGAAGTCGAGAGTAGGAGAGGGAAGAGAGTGTGAGAGTCTCCAGTATCGAAACCCTAAAACCCAAAACCCTGAAGTTTCATTTAGAGAACCTTGATACCTAGCGCTTGGTCATGCCCTTAGTCACGTGGGTTGGGAAACTGAGAGAAAAGGGCTAAGGCCTAAGTGCACTACAAAGCCGAGAAGAGATTGGAAAATTCATGGAAACCAAATGTTTTCTTGAATCAAGTTGTTTTTGAATGCTGTGGAATTTGTTAAGGATTAATGACCTAAAAAATTTCAATTCTTTGCACATTTTGTTTGCAGAAGGTTAGTGAGTGTCAAAACCATTTAGAGTTGCGACCGAGGAAAAAGAAATGGAAGAGACACATAATGCTTCCCATTCAGAAAACAAAATAGAAGGAATGGATGTCCACTTGGGAGTTGAAGGATCAAAATCCAATGGGCATGGAAAAGATATAGATAAGGAAGGAAATCCGAGGAAGATCATTGAAAAATTGCAGAAAGATGCCCAAACTCGCTGAGCAGATAGAATAAAGCTCAGGAAAACTCATGAAAAATAAGAAGAATTCAATGTAAAGTTTTTAAATAGTTTGGAGAGAATAGAAAAGAAGTTGGATAAGGAGAGTGACTCGAGCAGAACAAGGAGTCCCCGAACGTTTGAGGGGAGAAGATCAAGGAGTACTGGTAGACACCATCATCACTCCCAAAATCGCTCCAAGAGAAGGGCCCACGATAGTTCAAGCCCATCTCCTACCAGAAAGCACATGAGATCTGGGGTGGATGAATTGAAGGGAGAGATGAACAATATCAAGCCTCCTACATTTGATGGAGAACATAAGAAGGAGGAAGATGCAGAAACATGGTTGCTTGGCATGAGGAAATATTTCCAATTGCAGAATTATTCCTCTCATGCAGAAGGAATAATTGTGATGTATCAATTGAAAGGAAAATCATCTATGTGGTGGGATCAGCTTGTGCAGGTACAACACACTAGAGAGAAAGATATCACTTGGAGAGAATTCAAGAGGTATTTCGAGAAGAAGTATTTGACTAAGATATATTATGACATGAATATGAAAGTGTTCTTTGAACTCAAGCTAGGAAGCATGATCATTGATGAGTATGAACGTAGTTTCCTGGAATTGCTAAAGTATGTTACGTTCATTAAAGAGGAGACTGTCAGTCAATATTCAAAGGTATTTGAGTGGACTTCCATCTTTCATTGGGGAAAATATCCAGTATGATGACCCCAAGACCATGGAAGAAATGATAAGAAGAGAGAAATTATTATATGAACAACAAAGAGAAAATCCTACCTTTCGGAAGGCTTGGGATGACCAGAAGAAGTTTAAGAAAGAACAGAGGTAGAAGGGAAACAAACCTCCCTTTTTTAGAAACATTCCTTAGGGACAACCATCTTTTAGAGAACTTAGAAAGATTGAAATGGGTTGACAAACACCAAGACATGCACCTATGGAATGTTGGGGTTGTAAAGGAAAACATAGGGATAGAGATTCCCCCCACCAAAATGATAAAGCGAGAGTCTTCCACAATGTTCAACAGGATGAAACAATGGCGGACATGGGCAGTAGAATTCCAAGGATCTACGCAGCCCTAGACAGCAAGCAAGTTGAATTTCAATCTCACATGATTGAAGTGGAAGGTATGATTAACAACTGACCATTTACTATTTTAATTGATTCAGTGGCTAGCCATAGTTATATAGATCCTAGAGTGGTGGAAAGTTTTTATTTAACGAAAAGATAACATGAAAAGTCTTGGTTAGTGTAGCTGGCTACAGGAACCAAGAGGAAAGTCACCGAATTGGTTAAGTCCTACCTTGTGGGCATGAATGGAATGAGCACGAAGGTTGAATTGAACATTCTTCCTTTAGGGTCTTATGTCTGTTTAATTAGGATGGAATGGATGGACCAGAAACATGCCATCTTAGACTATCATAATAAGGCATTCACTTGCCTGAATGAGGAAGGGAATCGGGAAACAGTCCAAGGAATTCCCAGAGCTGTTGCTATCAGAGAAATTTCATCAATGTAGGTGAGGAAGTGCTACATAAAAGGTTGCCAATTATTTGCAGCCCATGTGGAGGAAATTCCCAAGGATAAGGTGTCATGTATCGGAGATCATGTGGTACTAAAGGAGTTTGAGTATGTATTCCAGGAGGTACCAAGATTACCTCTGAAAAGATATATTGACTTCTTTGTAAACTTTATGCCTGGAGAAGCTCCAGTGTCAAAAGATGCTTACAAAATGAGTACGTTAGAGCTGGAAGAAATACAATTGCAGATTAAAGAGCTTATGAAGAAGGGGTACATACACCCAAGCATGTCACCTTGGGGTGCCCCACTTCTGTTCATTAAGAAGAAGGACAAAATGTTGATATTGTGTATTTATTTTAGACAATTGAACAAAGTGACTGTAAAGAACAAGTATCCTCTACCGAGGATTGATGACCTCTTTGATCAGTTGAAGGATGTGAATATATTTTCGAAGATATATCTCAGGTCAGGATATCATCAGGTAAGTAAAAAATATGAATACATCAGGAAGACCACCTTTAAATCGAGGTATGGTCATTACAAGTTCATAGTGGTGTCGTTTGTGCTGTCAAACACACCTATTGTTTTTATGTGCTTGATGAAAGGTGTATCCAGGGACTATTTGGAAAAGTTTGTCATAGTCTTTTTGGATGACATTTTGGTGTATTCCAAGTAAGAGGAAGAGAATGAACACCATCTGAGGATGGTGTTGCAGGTTCTAAGAGAGCACCAACTGTATGCCAAGTTGAGAAAGTGTTTGTTTTATCAGGAGTAGATCCATAACCTGGGGCATATTATTATTAAGGAAGGGATAGTTGTAGATCCTGAGAAGATTGAGGCCATTGGAGAATGGTTAGCACAAAAGAACGTGACAAAAGTTATATCCTTTATGGGTCTAGAAAGTTATTACAGAAGGTTTATCGCAGGGTTCTCGAGGATAGCTCACCCTATCACTTCCTTGCAAAGGAAGGAAAATAAGTTTTACTGGACAGAGGAATGGGAGAAAATATTTCAGTGATTGAAGCAACTATTAACCAGTGCTCCAATCCTGAGGATCGCAGATCCAAATGAAGATTTTGTGGTGTGCACCGATGCATGCAAAGAAGGAATGGGAGGAGTCCTCAGTCAGAATGGATTCGTAATTTGTTATGAATCTAGGAAGTTGAAAGAGCATGAAAGGAACTACATGACTCATGATTTGAAGTTGGAAACTATCGTTCATTCTCTAAGGAAATGGAGGCATTACCTAATGGGAAGGAGTTTTGAATTGATAACAAACCATAATGGTCTGAAGTATTTGTTTGATCAACCAACCTTGAACGCTAGATAGAGTAGGTGGTTGGAATTTCTCTATGAATACGATTTGATATAAAGCATATCAAAGGGAAGGAGAATAAAGTGGATGATGCACTCAGTAGGAGAGTACACAAATTACATGCTACAACCATTAACATGTATCAGATTGATAGAAAGAGAAAAATTTTGGAAGCTGTAAGCACCGACTTGTAGTACATGGAGTTGGTAGCAAAGCTATAACAAGGTGAAATGCCACAAAAAGTGGAAAATTATAAGTTAGAGACTGATGGAATACTTTTGTACAAGAACATCGTTTATGTACGTAATGCTCAGGGTTTGAAACTTGCAATTCTGAGAGAAATGCATAACGTGCCTTATGCTAGGAACCCTAGATATCATAAGACTGTGGCAGTAATCAAGAGCCATTACTTCTAGACAGGTATGAAGAAAGATATTGTTGAATATATCGCCAGATGTATGAAATGAAAAAAGGTTAAAGATGAGCATAGGCATCCAACAGGGTTGTTGTAACCCTTACCCATTCCTTAGTGGAAGTGGGAGGTATTGACAATGGACTTCATAACAAGATTGCCTAGAACAAGAAAGCAACATGTTTCAATCATGGTGGTGGTGGAAAAGCTTACGAAATCATCCCATTTCATTATGTTAAAGAATACTCACAAGGCAGCGGAGGCTGTTGATATTTTTATGAAGGAAGTGACACGATTGCACGAAATCCCCAAGACAATTGTGTCTGACAGAGAACCGAAATTTACTTCAAATTTCTGGAAGAGGCTGTTCAAAGGATTCAGAACGAATCTGAATTTTAGCATTACTTATCATACTAAGTCTAATTGACAAACATAGAGGGTGAATAGAGTGATCAAAGACATGCTAAGGATGTATGTGATGGACAAACCATCGAAATGGGAAGACTATCTACACTTGGTAGAATTTGCCTACAACAATGGGTATCAAGCATCATTGAAGATGAGCCCATTTGAATAAGTTTATGGTAGAAAGTGAAATACTCTAGTAAGTTGGGATAATCCAGCTGATAGGGTAGTAGTTGGGCCAGAGTTGCTCAAGGAAATGGAAGAATAGATGCTAAACATTAAGCAGAATTTGAAAGCTGCCTAAGATAGGCAGGAAAGTTATGCTGATAAAAATAGAACCCACAGAGAGTTTAAAGTGGGAGATCATGTTTTTCTGAAAGCAAAATCCAATAGAAGTTCCTTGAGGCTAGGAAACTATTCCAAGTTGGCAACCAGATTTTGTGGGCCATTTGAAATCCTAGAAAGGATTGGGCTAGTAGCATATATGCTTGCATTACCTGCATCCATGACTGTACATAATGTGTTTCAAGTTTTGTTACTTAAGAAATACATACCTGATCCTAATCATGTGATTGAATGGAATGTGATCCAGGGGGAACAAGAAGGTGCCATGCAAGTGCATCTTGTGCGCATATTGGACTGAAAAAGCAAACAACTATGGAATCGAGCCATAGGACTTGTAAAGGTTCAGTGGAATTGGTATGGTCCTGAGGACACGACATGGGAGAATGAAGATGCTATGCAGGCATATTACCTGCATCTTTTTGAAGATTTTCGAAATCTTGTTGATGTTGTGTGAAAGTTGCACCGAGGACAATGAAAAAGTAAGGGGAGGGGATTATAATACCCCAAGGATGTGCTCCAATTGAATTATGAATCGTAGTTATGTTTTATAGGCTGGTAAGCCAAGTTTATATAAGTTGGTGGGCTTATGTGTTTATTAGTCCAGAGAGCCTAAGTGTTGAAGGTCAAGAGCCTGATTTTTTTGTACATGTAATGATGCACATTATTCATATAAAAACATATCTCTGTGTGGAATGACCACGATGAATGAGTGATGGGGGACTAATATTCCATAAATTCTAGGTAAGGGAGAGGGGGTTTAAAGGTTGGGAGAAGGGCTAAGCTTAAGATCTTAAGACCTTGGGGATAATAATCAAATATTATTCCAAAGTTGTGTACATGTTTATGTTTTATCCTAAGTTCCTAGAAAGGGGAATGTTTGCAAAATGGGGAGCATGCATCCCCAAGGAGACAGATGTTGACCTGGGCACATGCAGTTAAAGCCAGAGAAGGGAGCCGTGCTGGGGGTTTCGACCTCCCATTTTCCATCCTCCGTCTGAACTCCTAGGTGTCCATGATTGACCTTTGTTTCGGTGTTTGTTCTGGGGAATTCTTACCCGAACCGTTAAGTCTCTGCGTGGGATCTCTGTACTCCCTCACGCATCTATGAAACCAGAACCGTGAACCCATCCTATGTTGCATGGTTGAGAAACCCAAAATTGCTTGAGTCATGTTGTGTTATCCCAGTGGGTTGTTGTGGCCACGTAGTTCCTAACCATGTGAGGTTGTTTCCATTGACTGTGCGTTGTTGAGCCTTGTTTTTGTGTCCTCACTTTGCTATAATTGGTCAAAAGAATAGGTTTCCAAGCCTGTGAGATACTCTCTCCAGGTGAGAGAGTGCACGAAGGAAGTGAGAACTCATAGAAGGGATCCTATAGCTGCCACAGAGCTCGAAGACTTATGTTCTGGTCTGTTGCTAAAGCCCAAGGCAATGGAGGTTTAGTAGCCGAAGGACTGTCTGGGTGACAGTGAAGGTGTATACTCCTGGGTTGGGACAGACATGTGGGATATGAGGGTCTGTGAGCAGTGGGCGTAATTGAATCCTAGGAGAGAATCCTTCCTCTGTAATTGTGTGTCTTTCATTGAACTTTCCTATCCTAGGATTCCCTGCTCGGTGGAGCTTAGTCCCATCTCGGGGGTGACCTAATGATGAGAGTGATGAGAAACACAGTCTAAGGTTGGGAGTTTCATGGAAGGTCTACACGCAGTTGATGGAATTACTATAGTTTCAAATATAAGTATCCGTTGGTGCTTAATATTATGATTTTTTCATGTCGGTGATGCTTATATGTTATCATGTATTCTTTTGCACATATGGATTATTTTTAATGTCCTTGATGATGTATATTAGTAGTAAGCATGTGCTTACTCCGTGTTGTTTGATTAAATTTGTTAATTAGATTTACTATGCATGTTATATTTTTTTTAAGTATGAGAATGTTTCGCGTAGTAGAGTTGCCCAGAAAGTGGATTGATGGTAGCGTACTGATCCTAGATGGGCCATGTTAGTGGAAGTTGAAGAAAAAGTTTCGGAAAGAATTGTTGTCGAAGTAGAAAAAATTCGAGTTCAGAGCCCAAGGTTTCAACGCTGAGCTTGGATGGGTCGGATAAGTGGTATTTGGACCCAAGGTTTCAAGAGGAAATTGTGTCTAGAGGACTAATTTAGAACCTTAGAATGTTTCTGAGTGCCAATGGGGTACTTGATAGTTTATGAAGCTCAGGAGAAGTAGCGGTAGAATAAAATTGCAGTCTATGTGGTATTTGACCATAGAGAGAGAGGGCACTCAACACTTTAGATGTTGGAGCCGTAGGATATATTCGGAAAGAAAGGAAAATCCTTTACAAATGTTATATCCAGAGAAGGTGTCAAGAGGATATCCTAGAATCCTATCAGGAGTTCGGTTGTCGAGAAAAGCAGGGTACGCTGAGACACAAACCCCCAAAACCCGAAACTCTAAAGTCCCGAGAAGATCTACACCATAGATCTGGGAAAAATATCTCATCCGTTGGATTGAGAAGAAGAGAAGAGAGCAATTTTGGGAGTTTGGCTATCGGGAGAAGTGGGATGTGATGATGCACAAACTATCGAAGCCCGAAATTGCGAAATCCTGATGCGCCATAGTATTGGGTCGGGCTGACGTCACTGGGATTGATGAGGACATAGAGATGTGTGCCACGTGACAGTGGGTCCTGAAAGAAAAATTAGACGTAGTAGGGCTGGATGACATCATAAAACTGTGTAATAGATTTTGAATTTCTGGTACCTTTGGAATTTCTTTTTCAGTGATCTCATCAAGCACTGTGTATTCTAGTTTTTCTTTTTCCTGTTTCTTTTCCTGCAACTAATCTTTGTACATAACCTTCTCATTGAATATGAAATATCTACTCCTAATGATTTTGTGATTTTTATAGTTCCATAATATATAACCAAAATAATTAACACCGTATCCAATAAAGGTACAATTCTTGGATTTTCCCCCAAACTTTGTTCTATTTTCTTTATCAATATGGACAAATTCTCACAACTGAAAGTATTAAAAAGATAAAAGTTTACCTTTTTAGATGTCCATGCTTCCTATAGAACTCCACAATCCAAAGATCTTGAAGGTCCCATGTTTATTAAGTAAACAACAATATCTAGAACATCTTCTCGGAAGTTTAAGGGAACACTAACATGCAATCTCATACTCCTTTCACGCTCCATGATTGTCCTGTTCATCCTTTCTGACACACAATTTTCTTGTGGTGTTCCTGGAACTTCATTCTCTCTACGAATCCCATGGTATGGAAAGTAATAATCAAATTCCTTGTTGCAATATTCACCTCCATTATCTGGTCTAAGACACTTAAACCTTTTTCCTATCTCATTCTCAACCAAAGCTTTCCATTTCTTAAAAGTATCAAAAACATCATATTTTTGTCAAATGCAATACACCCAGGTTTTACTAGTTTCATCATTAATAAAAGTAACATAATAAAAAGAACCACCAAGATATGATACCTGAGCTATTCCTCATACATATGTATGCACAAGCTCTAACCTTTCACTCTTCTTTTCTTTTCCGACTCTGATAAATATGACTCTCTTATGTTTTCCATAAATACAATTCTCACAGAAATCCAAATCAATTTGTTTAAGACTTGGCAACAAATTTCTTTTCTGAAGTATCTACATCCTCTTATCACTCATGTGTCCAAGCCTAGGATTCCACAGTGTTGTATCCACTCTTGTAGAAGCTAAAGAGATAGAATATTCGGTATTACCAATACATAAATACAATGTACCTACCTTCTATCCTTTTGTTATCACCAATGATCCTTTGGTGATATTCCACACCTTATCTGTAAATATGGATATACAACCTTCACTTTCCAACTTCCCTATTTAAATTATGCTTTTTCTTAGATATGGTACATGTCTTATCTCTTTCAACAACCATTTGTTTCCATTATTTTTTTTTATTTGTACCTTTCTTGTTCCAACAATTTTGCATGGTGCATCATCACCCAAATGAACCTGTTCAAAATCACCTTGAACATAATCTATAAAATGTTTCCTATGGGGTGTGGCATGAAATGAAGCCCCTGAATATATACCCAAGACTCATAAATATTATCTACAGAAAGAATGAAATAATCTTGTAACACATTACCTGTTACATTTGCTTCTTGATTTTTATCCTCCTGTCCATCTCTTTGTTTCTTTGGAGCTCTAGATTCTTTATTCAGATGTACTTTCTTCCCACAATTCCGACACACTATCTTTCCCAGTTTGCATTTGGATCTTCCCTTCCTATAATTCCTACGGTTCCCTGAGCCCTCTCCTTTATCCTTTTTTCTTTCCCTATTCTCTATGTTCAACGCATTACCTGATGTCTCACCTATTATTTTCCATCGCATTTCCTCGCTAGGGATAAAACCACCAACATCATCAAATTTTAAAGTGTTTGAACCAAAGACATAGTTACTTGCAACCATGACCAAGCCATTCCAACTTTCTCGCAATGAGCACAATATTAGAAGATCCCCGACCACATCATCAAAATCCACTTTTACAGAACTTAGTTGATTAGTAACCATATTAAATTCATTTAAATGATCTGCAATAGACCCACCTTATGACATATTCATATTAAATAATCTCTTAATTATAAATACCTTATTGGACATCACGTTTTTTAATATAGTTTAGCCAATGTTTCCATAAACTCCTTTGTTGTCTTTTCTTTTGAAATATTGAAAGCCACCGATGTTTTCAGGCTCAGTCGTATCGCTCCTAGTGCCTTTTTGTCAAGAACCCCCCATTCTTTGTCCTTCATGGATTTCAGATTCTTTTCTATTCCACCCAATGGTAGGAATATATCCCTCTGATAAAAATAATATTCCATCTTCATCTTCCATGACTAGTATCTTTGGCTGTTAAATTTCTCGACCCTAAACTTTTTATCTTCTGCCATTTCTCCCACTTGAACCAGGAATGCTCTTTTCCTGCGAGTTACCTTTCTCTCTGATACCAATTGTTAGAAAAAAAAGATTGCAGAGCAATAAAATAAAATAAAATGCCGAAATAAAACACAAAAGATACATAATACAATAGAGACACATATATACTTGGTTCAACCAGTGAGGTCTTCGTCTGCCAAAGAAATTTCCAGGTCCTTTCCTTTTATTATCCAACAAATGAAGGGATACAACCTACATGATACTCGTTGTAAATTCCTCGTCTTTCTCTCACAGTCTCCTCTCTCAGAATACAATATTTGCAATGACGCATAGACGCAATAGATTTCCCTTAAAAAAGAGGATTTCCTTCTAGGGAAAAAAACACTAACATAACCATCATATATGCGACCTTATAATGTACGCCCCAGATTTACTATGAAATTACAATATATATTTACAAGGAATTTTTTCCTTCGGGGGCTTCGCCCCTAAACCCCTATTGGGGAATGTTGTCCCCCAAACCCTCATCGGGGGCTCACTTTCCCCTAGACCCCTCAGCCAGGGGGATGATCCCCTCACATGGAGGGGTGTACAATATTATGGGGTGTATAGTCTTCATGGGGTATAAACATGGCTGAAAACAAATACCTATTAAATAGTAAGATAATCAGGCTCCACAACCACCACAACGTTCACCTAAGGTGCAGGTACCCTCATGAAGATGGGAACCCTCCATAGGAGTTGAAATGGTTATTATGCATCTACCTTAGGTACTTCCTACTGATAGTCACACACACACACACA
>JZKD02S1646265.1:576831-597504 GCA_000966675.3 Picea glauca | reverse complement strand
TATATATATGTCCTAGGAAAGGACATTGTGGCTACCACTTCACAATCAATGACCAAGTGGAATAGTTGTGGTTTGGGACCACATGTATGGGAAAATAAACTAATCCCATAGCTTCAAGAAGTGTTTCCCCCTAGAGAGGCTTGACACTTCTAAAACCCATGTACACATAGTATCCCAATGGACAACAAAACAAGTAGAGAGGGGATATCACTACACTCACTCTAGTGTGACCTCATGCTTGACATTTTTGTTAGAGGGTCTTTCCTGGAAAATGTTCTTTTCTACTAATGGATTTTAACACTCAAAAGTGACTTCTAATTTATATTTTGTGTCCTTGGATAGTTTACCTTCCAACCATACACTAAGGCCCTAAATCCTAGTCTAATGTTGGTTTTCTATAAATAAAAGAGTCTAATGAGTTTTAAATTAAGTACTTTTCTTCTTAAGCTATTGATTACTCAAGGTTAATAGGATACAACTTTAGTGGTGTTTGATGACAATTTCCAATCCAAAAAAGCACAAAAGCATGTATGCAAAAGAATGCACCTTGTATTTTGATGAACACTATCTAAAGGAAAGGAGAGATATTTTCCACTTTCATCTTTTTATAACCAAAACAACAACCTCGCACTCTCTCATTAGCCATTCAAGAAAACCAAATAAATTTGAATGAAATCCTCAAAATCTAAACACGCCAATGCAATATTCAAACAAGACACACAAATGCTCTACTATATCATGCTTAAGTGATGAAAAACTCTTCTTAGTATATAAAATAGAATGATATGAAAATCACACCAACAAAACATAAAGTTAAGGGTTGTCTAATATTGGTAGTGATGCAAACAAGAACACCCCAATGTCTATATGTGAAGAAAAACCCAAAACTTGGATACAATATAGCAATGAAAAGTTTGTAATCATACACACAAAATGTATGTAAAAGGATCTATATCATGCTACTATATCTAAAAAGACTTGTAGCATATGTTGCATAGGTCACTTTTCTCTAGGAAACAAACTTGAGAGAGAAAAAAATGAAAGAAAAGAACTCAACACCTGAAATTCACTCAAAAAAGAAAACAAAAAATAAGAGGCTTAACCAAGGGTCACTTCAATGCCAAAAAATTATTGACAGTCTCGTAGACCCAACCTAGACACAAATATGAGAGGAACAAAACTTTGAAACCCACAAAAATCACCTACAAAATGTGGTCGTGACTTGCCAATAGTGCAATGTGCAACTAGTACAGAAGTGGTTGTGACCTACTAGTGTAGAAGCATGCAACTGGTCACTCTAGTTTTCAAATACCAAGTGCGACTGTGTAGGAAAATTGGGAAAAATCCTAGTGATCAAAATTTGGACCAGGGGTCAAAATTTAGCTCAAAAATCAAAGTTCTCAGAATTACCTCAAAACGAACAGGAGCGTAGCCCTCGTCGTCATGAACCCAATGCAACTTGTTTGGGTTCAAACAGACGTCGGATGAGAGAGATATCACGATCTGTTCAAATCTCCAAATAGGTAAAACAATTTGTGCTGACTGTGTAGTCCGTACAGTCCGTACGGATGCTGACGTGGTAGAGGTCGTACGATGATGTGGTACATCTGTACACTGAGGTGGAAGATGGTGACGTGGCATTTACTCATTGGTAGATGCGGTCTAATCAATTTGTGTCATGTGGCATTTAATGGGCAAATGGTGTGGTTCCACGTGGCCCAGTCATGGGCTGCCACATGGCACCATTGTAATTGGTTGTTAGTTCAAAATATTATGGAGTCTGTGGGGATCGAACCCCAGACCTCCCCCAAGGTTCAGCTCTTTGGTAATGTGTGGGCTACCACTAGCCCACATGGTGGTCCTTGTAAAACATATGGGTTTGATTATATTTAAATTGAATTAAAGTTTGAGTTGGGGCGCGTCCGAGCTGGGGCTTAGCCCTGGCCCCCGGTCGCACACCTTATACCATATGACTTTAACTTTGTGCACGTGCGGGGATTGGTTTATCAAATGGTTAAGCCCACGGTTTTGAACTCTCCTCCCATGCGACCACTGCCAAGTATTTACGCGGGAGTTTAAAATGACCACAACCATGTGCCTACATTCACTTGGACACTTGTCAACCTATGCGCCTGCCACTTGTCAAGTGCTCATGCCATTTGGCATTGGAGCCCTTTTGTGTGTTAAGACTTGGTCCTATGACCCACATGACCATGGCCTGAGAGGTTAGGGGCTGGGCGCGCCCTAACTGTTAGATAGTTTGATTGTTTTTGTGGTTACACATGGGTGCTAAGTTTTAGCACAAATTTGAGCGTGTGTGCTAGGTTGGGCCACACAGAGGTGCGTTTTGGCGAACCAGAGACAACAAGCTTGAAGGAAGAAAATGGCAGGAGGCCTATCTTCTTCATTTTTTGGCCAAATGAGGTGCCCAAAAATCCCATCTAGGGGTTTTTGCACGTTCTGAATCCATTGGCACTATTTTCAAAGCCATTTGAAGACTTCTTTTGTAGGTTTTTAACCATTGAAGTTTCAGAGAGCTCTAGGGAGCTTGAAGCCCTCATTGTTTGAGGTCATGCTCAGATGAGCCCATGCCTATTTTCTGTGATTGAATAATCATTTTTGGCTAATTATTATGCTCTGAACACTTTGAGATCAGTTTCAGATCCATTTGAGGACTTTTACAGGAGTTTTTTCCACAAAGAAGCTCAGGGAATCTTAAGGCCACATGTAGAAGAGGTCATGCTCGGATGAGCCATGATCTGTTTTCATCGTTTTATTAGTCATTTTTGGGGTTTTTATGTATTCTGAAATCAATGGTACAGTCAATATTTCCATTGGAGTTGAGAAGTAGCTTGTAAAATAATCTTTGAAAAATTAATCCCAGAGAGACAAGTCCATTGATGGAGGCTCAAGGAGATGTAGCCCAGAGAGGGGTGAACTCCTTTATCATTTTGTTATTGTTGTGAGTTTGATGGGTTTTTTTGCTGCAAGTTATGTTGCTGTGTATTTATTTAAATCACTTATTTAACCATTTAAAATAAAATTTCCTCACACAAGAACATTTAAAAGAAGATGCATAAACTTGGCACATAAATTATCTTGCATATTTTGACACATGGAGCAAGGTCCTGTAAAGTTTATTTTAATGAAATAGAGGGTGCTTTCATAGCATAAAAAGTCATCCCCCTATTTTCAGATCAGGTGGTATCAGAGCATAGTTTGTTTTGCTCATGTGATTGCCATTGATAGCTTGAGATTTAGCTGATGGCATTATTGTGCAAGTTTTGTGTTGAAGTTTGATATCTTGCAAGGATGGAGGAAGCCTCAAACATTGATAGTTCTCATACATCTTCATTATCCAAGTTCTTTGACAAAAAGATGTCGAAGGATCTTCTAACCATGAGAGTTGTGATGAAAGAGATGTGGGAAGATAGAAAGGAGAGCATTTCCCTTGAAGAGCAGTTGATGGCCATGAAGGAGGAGAAATACCAGCTTCTTGAAAAGTTGCATGAGATGGAGACTCAACTCCACGAGGCAAAGGAAACCCTTACCAGGTACATGCATGAACATGAGGTATGTAATGTTAGTTTATCTTCAAATTCCTCTCAAGATGAATGTTTTGTTGTTTTTGAAAATCACACAAGAGGAATAGGGTCCAAGTTATTGTTAAAAATGGGCTATGAAGGTAGAGGTTTGGGCAATCATGCACAAGGCATTGTTGAGCCTATTGTTGTTGAAGAGATACCCAAGTATTGTGGTCTTGGATATGAACGAAGAGATGGAGCAGATTCCAAAGTTGAGGAGACAAGGGAAAAAGTTCCAAGAACAAGTTTTGTTTCAAGTTCACCTCTTCAAGAAGGCTATAAAGGTGAAAGTTCAAGAACTTTTGTTTCAAGTTCAACCCCTCCAGCATGCAAAGTTTGTGTTCAAGATGAATGCAAATGTGTGAAACGAAAGAGTTGTGACAACAATGAGGACAAGAACATTGTTGTTGGTCTTCAAAGGAGAGCTTGTAACTCTTCAAATTCACCTCCTCAAAGAGGCGATAAAGGTGAATGTTCAAGGTATAATTCTGCTTATCATTCAGCTGCTTTTGACTATGTTAAGCATGATAAATTTGCATGTAAAAATGGAAGAGAAAATCCATGTACATATTGTGGTTTATATAACCATCATGTTTCAAAATGTTGGAAAAGAATGACCAATTTCAGGAAACTTTACAAGCAAAGACAACTTGAAAAGAGGATGCAAAAGATTTGCACTCATTGCTAGAACCGGGGTCATCTCATTGACCAATGTTGGACATTTGATATGAAAATAGAAGGCTAACTTGTTATGCTATGCAAGCACCCTCTACCTCATTAAAAATAAACTTTACAGGACCTTGCTTCATGTGTTAAAATATGCAAGATAAACTTATGTGTTAAGTTCATGTATCTTCTTGTAAATGTTTTATGTGTGAGGAATTGTTCCTTTAGATGGTTAAATATGTACTTTAAACAAATACACAACAACACAACTTGCAGCAAATAAACCATCAAAATCACAACAAGAACAACATGATAAAGGAGTTCACCCCCCTCCGGGCTACATCTCCTTGAGCCTCCATCAATGGACTTGGATCTCTGGGATTAATTAGTCAAAATTTATTTTACAAGCTGCTACTCAACTCCAATGGAAAAACAGACTGTACCATTGAGATCAGAACACATAAAAACCCCCAAAATGACTAATAGAACTCTGAAAACGGATCATGGCTCATCTGGGCATGACCTCTTCTACATGTGGCCATAAGCTTCCCTGAGCTTCTCTTTGGCAAAAACACCTGTAAAAGTCCTCAACAGCCTCTGAAACCAAACCATGTCCTCGATCAATGAGGGATTCAAGCTCCCTGGAGCTTGCTGAAACTTTAATGGTGAAAAAATTGCAGAAGAAGTATTCAAATGGCCTTGATAAAAACACCAATGGATCTAGCACATCCAAAAACCCTTAGCTGGGATTTTACGGCACCTCAATCGGCCAAACAATGAAGAAGTTAGGCCTCCTCCATTTTCCTCCTTCAAGCTTTCTGAAACTGGTTTGCCAAAACGCACCTCTGTGTGCATGAACCCAGCACACACACCATTTAAGGTGTAAAAACCCGGCACCCGTGCACAATCGAATAATTGTGCAAACTGTAGGACGGTTAGGGCACCTCCAGCCCCTAACCGCCTAGCACCTGGGCATGTGGGGAGTTACAATATGACCTCGGGCTTTTAAAACCAAACCGTTTGCCAACCGTTTGAAACTTAAGTCCATCCGCGCTTCGTATGGTCATATGTATGAAACCATGGGCTATGTATTTAAAAAACCCCACGCGCACACCATCGGAGGGTAGGGTCATATGAAGCGCAAGTGTGACCGGGGGTTGGGGCTAAGCCCCAGCCCAAATGTGCCCCAATTCATATATTAATTCAATTTAAATGTAATAAAAACCATAGGTTTTACAAAGACAACCATATGGCGCGTTGGCAGGGCGGATTTGCCAAGACTTTGGACTATGGGGGAGGTCTATGGTTCAAACGTCACGGAGTTTGTATTTTTAATAAACAAACCATTAGCCATTACCGGGGTGCCATGTGGCAGCCCATGACTGGGCCACGTGGCACCACACCATTTGCCGAAAGATGATGCCACGTGTCGAAACTTGATTTGCCCAACTGTCAACCAACCAAAAACTGCCACGTCACATATGCCATGTCAGCAGGTATGGCCAAGCCACATCAGTGTACGGTCCCTGCCACGTCAGCATCCGTACGGACTATACGGAATACACAGTCAATGTCCTTTTTTTGCCTGTTTGACTTTCCAAACAGATCGTGATATCTCTCGCTCCCGACGTCCGTTTGAGACAAAACGAATTGCATTGGGTTCGTGACGACGAGGGCTACACTCACATCCGATTTGAGGCAATTCTGAGAACATTGTTTTTTGAGCTAAAATTTGACCCCTGGTCCAGATTTTGATCAACATTGCATCCAACCACTCATACAAAACATAGGAAACAGATGGATAAAGAGATTGGCAAGAATGGAAGAGGAGATTCCATCATCGATGTGAGTGAAGATGATTCACAAGTGGATGATTTTCAGTAGAAAAAGTCACCGTTGAGTTGGCTTGGTAAGAAATGGTTGGATTTCTTGAGCAAGTAAGGCTTTCATTTTTCTATTGTAGATGCATATTTCAGCCTTATGTATGCATTTATGTTGAGAGTATGACAAGTTGTAGCAGTTTATCATAACTTGTATGATGCAAGTTTGCATGTGAATGTAATTCGTTTGAAGACATTCTTGTTGTTGCACAACTTCGCCATGAGGATGTAAAAGTGGGGTATGATGTTCACTTGTTACAGCCATATATCTTTTTCATATTCAGATCTTATGTACCCATATGTTTTGGGTTTATGTACTTATGTTTGTACTTGAAGGAGAGTTGAAGAGTTATGCACAGGCATGTGTTTTTGTGTATGTATAAGTAGTGAACCTGGTGATAGTTTATCATGAATGGCTCATGATTGTAACATGATTGTGTATCATGAATGTCGACTTGTTAGTTTGGGAAGGTTGATATGTTTCAAATGAGTCTCGACTGGTGTTGATGATTGTCTGACGACTATGTTGTGTCGATCGTGTTTTTCGACTTGTGTTTAGTCGATGGTGTTTGTTGGCTTGTAAGTTGATTTTGAGTACACCAAGATGCAGGAAAATACCATATGCTTTGATGAAGTACAAGATGTGACAGTTTTCTTGAAGAGAAAAAAGACTTTGTTGGCATCATTTTCAGTCTTGTATAAATTTGTTTTCAAGATTGATGGTTTTCTTGGCTTATGATAAGATGTTGCAGGAAAGTTTTTGCAGCCATTGGAGGGCGGATTGTGTTGACATAAAAAAGTTTGCAAGAGGGACTTGATTCTCAGTGGGAAGGTTGTAAGTATTCCAAGGAAAAAGAGAACAGTGGGTCAGCAGCAGCCAGAGAACAGTGGTTGAGGGACATAGCCAGTTGCAATGCAAGGCATGTCAAGGTATCCAGGTGATTGTCGAAAAGAATTTTCAAGTAGAATCAGTTGATAGAACTTGAAAGAAGAAGAGTATTGAAGCTCAGATAGATAATCATAAGCTTTTGTGGGTCCAAAGGCTTTTCAGTGGGAAGGCGTGATCAAAATCTAGACCAGGGGTCAAAATTTAGCTCAAAAATAAAAGTTCTTGGAATTGCCTCAAAACAAATAGGAGTGTATCCCTTGTCATCATGAACCCAACGCAACTCGTTTGGGTTCAAACAGACGTCGGATGAGAGAGATATCACGATCTGTTCGAATCGCCAAATAGGTAAAAAAAATTGCGCTGATTGTGCATTCCGTACAGTCCGTATGGATGTTGATGTGGCAGAGGCCGTACGATGATGTGGCACGTCCATACAATGAGGTGGAATATGGTAACATGGCTTTCACTCATTGGCAGATGTGGTCGAATCAATTTGTGTCATGTGGAATTTAATGGGCAAATGGTGTGGTGCCACGTGGCCCAGTCATGGGCTGCCACATGGCACCGTTGTAATTGGTTGTTAGTTCAAAATATTATGGAATCTGTGGGGATCGAACCCCAGACCTCCCCCAAGGTTCAGCGCTTTGGTAATGTGTGGGCTACCACTAGTCCACACTGTGGTCCTTGTAAAACATATGGGTTTGATTATATTTAAATTGAATTAAAGTTTGAGTTGGGGTGCATCCAGGCTGGGGCTTAGCCCCAGCCCCCGGTCACACACCTTATACCATATGAATTTAACTTTGTGCACGTGTGGGGATTGGTTTATCAAACGGTTAAGCCCACGGTTTTGAACGCTCCTCCCATGCGACCACTGCCAAGTATTTACGCGAGAGTTTCAAACGACCACAACCATGCGCCTACATTCACTTGGACACTTGTCAACCTATGCGCCCGCCACTTGTCAAGTGCTCCTGCCATTTGGCATTGGAGCCCTTTTGTGCGTTAAGACTTGGTCCTATGACCCACATGACCACGACCTTGGCGGTTAGGGGCTGGGCATGCCCTAACCGTTCGACAGTTTGACTATTTTTGCGGTTACACATGGGTGCTAGGTTTTAGCACGAATTTGAGTGTGTGTGCTAGGTTGGGCCACACAGAGGTGCGTTTTGGTGAACCAGAGACAACAAGCTTGAAGGAAGAAAATGGCAGGAGGCATATCTTCTTCATTTTTTGGCCAAATGAGGTGCCGAAAAAGCTCAGCTAGGGGTTTTTGGACGTTCTGAATCCATTGGCACTGTTTTGAAAGCCATTTGAAGACTTATTTTGCAGGTTTTTAACCATTGAAGTTTCAGAGAGCTCTAGGGAGCTTGAAGCCCTAATTGTTTGAGGTCATGCTCAGATGAGCCCATATCTGTTTTCTATGATTGAATAAATAATAGCATAATTTTCCCCTAGATCTACTATATTTTATCCTAATTTATGCTATAAGAAGGTGATGGAGTGGCTCAAACCTGATTCTTGGTGATTTTCCTTATGTCTTTGTGGATAATGTAGCTCCAAATATTTAAATCTAACTCTTGTAGCCTTTTTTCCGCACACAATAAGAAAACAAATACCAATCTCAAGCCTCTTCAAACAATAGGAATGTCAAGGCTAGTTTATATCTAACTTGATCTTCTCAAGGAAAGAACAAATCTATCATTTATAACTTAATAAACCAACAATGGAAGGGGAAAACCATGTAGACATATATTGACAAGTGGAGAACATTACGTCAATCAAGCTTTACCTCGAGTCTTGATTGAGGTCTCTCCTATTTCCTTTATCCATCTCCTCCTTGGTCCTCACACAAGCAAGTCACACTCATATTTGAAGGATGAAGGCTTGTTGAAGCTCCTATGAAATTATACAACATAAATCTATTATGAATTCTTCCTCCAATACATGGAGAATACCTTCTATTGAAGGTTTTTGTGGAGGTTTTTAGTGTTACAAGATTTGGAAAAAATGTAAAAAAACCTCCACTATTCCATGTAGAGGTTTTAGTGGATGTTCCATATAACTAAAACATTTTGGGTAGGTGGAGGTTGTAGCAGAGGTTTTTTTGTGGTGTTTTTATTGGTAATAAATGCATCGATGTGTAGAGATAAATGAAAAGGCACTGATGCTTTTGTGTATAGTGTGAACTAGATTCACCTTTTTTTTTAGGCAATATCGATGCTCTTAGAATTTGTATTCACCGATTCGTTTTCATATGCCACATCAGTTCTTTATAACCCAATTAATGCACTCATTCTTTTACATGTTATGTATGCCCCGATTCTTGTATAATTCATGCATCCAAGTGCGTGTATTACTCTACGCACCGAAGGGTAGTGGAATTTTGAATATTTGAGATGAGATGGTTGGATATACTAAAAACCGATGCATATATTATATTAAACACACTGGTGCATATATTAAATTAAAATCACTTATGCATATATGATATTTAGAGCATTGGTGCATATTATAAACATGCACACTGTAAAATGTTGAAGCAATAAATATAATCACATGTTATATCATTTAAGGAACAACATTTTTTCTCAATATTTGGCACCGATGCTTATAAACCCTTAATATGCCCCAATTTCTATATTATGACACACACTATTTAGTGATTTCATAATAAATACAATGCAGTGATATGTATATATTTTAATTAATTATATTTTTTACAAATATTCAATTAATCATCTCAAAATCAAATATTTTTTATAATGATATTGTTTTTTATATTTTTGTTATTGCATTTTGATAGAATGATTGCATTGATCCGTGATCCAATAGACCACAGCTCAATTATTTGTAACATTGCAAATCATCCATATATTAACTAATCAACAACACAACATTTTATAACATTCAACAATGGAATGTGACAAGAGACCCATTTTATTATATATGAATAAGAGACCCATGGTCATACAAAATGGGAAAATGTAATTATTACACTTATTGGTAACATGTTCTCATGCCATTGATATAATATGTTAAGTACATTAAACAAAATCCATTATTTTCAAAGACAAATATTGATCTAGATTGGATTATTATATTTTTTGTCATCTATATCAATCCTTTTAGAGTGGAAAATATTGGAGGAATCAACTTGCAGGGCCATTTTAGTGATAGATCCCAGTTTGGAAAATTGAGGTTCAAAACCTTCTGGGGCCATTTTGAGGCATGAAACACAATTTTTGGGGGTTAAAATTTTTTCATCATAGCTCGAAAGCATAATGCTATTCCACAAATCAATACCTTTCCAACAGTGAAAACATTTTGTCAATCATAGCTTGTATGAAAACGTTATGCCTCCCACAAGTTGACCTACCGTGTTGACCACCATGGTGTGAGAGGATTCCACATCATCCCTCGTTACTCATGCATATAGGGCTATCCATGTATGTAATTTTATGAATATTATATAAGGTCCAAAACCCTATCATAATTAAGGGTCGCAGAAGTAAAAACCCTACCCCTAGATGACTCTCAGGCTATGTTAAATATTGGGCCATGAGGACGAAAAGGGGTCCCATTCTTTTGCATTGTATCTTGTTCCATAGTTGAGAAAAAAATATAAGAGTGGTATTATGTGAGCATAATAGAGGAGGATATATTTTTTTGTAGTTGTACATACTACAGTGTCAAAGGAAACTCCACAAAGAGTGCCTCTTTCTTTGTACTTGCATTATTTCCATACTAGAGAAAACAGAGCAGAGTAGCCTCACCTTCTAGATGGGTTTTCTCTCGTAAGGGTTTCCTAGATAAAATCTTTGTTTCATTATTTAGATGGTGTGTGAATGCATTTTATTTTTCTCTGTTTTCCAAATTTTATCTATTTCATGCATAAGCAAAAAATTAGTAACGAAATATTATGGAATATAAAGGAATTTAACCCTCTTAGTGTATATTTTAGTTTTATTTGTCATATTTATTCTGAAAAACTATTCTAGTGAAATATCCATAATATTTTATAGATCATATTGGTATAAGAGTAGGTTTATATTTTTGGTATTTGCGGGAAGTTGCAGGATCCAAGAATCGTCTTAAAGGGAAGTTGTAGAAACCCTAGCCATGACAAATGAGTCTGTTCATAATAACCATCGAGATCCAACAAAAAGAGATATTTGAGATGTTGGAAGCACAAGTAGGAAACATCAGTCTCAATATGAACCTCCTCATGGAGTCTCTAGCAAGTAAGCTCGGGTAATTTGGAGATGATGAAGGCTCTAAATCAAATATTAGATCTAAGGGGAAGTTGGGAGACCAGGAAGACTTAGGAAAGGAGTCTCAAAAATAATCTGAGAAAGATTATTTGAGTTAGAGTGTCATGAACCCTTCATAGTCCCTATTCAATATGGAAGAAAAATTCGACATAAAGTCATACCAAGGTGAGATATCGTTGCATTAAAAATTAATCATTGGTTGCAACAACTAGAAGTTTATTTTAGCGTTCACCATATAGATGAAGAGAAAGAAAATCCACTTGCTAGATTGAAGTTAAAGGGCCATGATTTAACCTAGTGGGAAACCATATGGAAATAGTTAGGATGGAGGGTGACATACCAATAACTAGGTGGGAGGATTTCAAAACCCTCATCAAGTCCTACCCTATCAAGTACATAGAGGACCAATGGATCTAGTGGCACTACTTCAGGAAGAGGTAGGGGCAGAGTGTATAGGAGTACACAACTGAGTTAAGAAAGATTTTCATCATGCTAGGTATCTCTCCAAAGAGCCTAGATATAATCCTCAAGTATCTAGGGGTTTTACATATTTATCTACGAAAGAAGGTGATTCTCTTCAATCCAAGGACATTGGATGACGCATGTGCACATGCACAATACTTGGAAAACATAGGCCAAAAGAAGGGGAAACCAAGTGGTTCGAAGTAGAAAGAGAACTAGGAAGATTCCAAGGAGGGGAATACTAAGTGAAAATGGGGAAAATATACGAAGACAACAACCACTACACATGAGTGAAAATATCCCAAAAACCAATGCAATCATCGCAACATTGATGACCACACCGAGGAAAAATGTTGTAAATTACATCCAGAGCTGAAACTCAAGAACGATAAGAAGGATGGAAATAAAAATAACCTTTTATCCACAAATTCAAGAAATTGTGCTGAAAGTATCTTGGATGTGGATGAAAATATTGTCTTCACATCTGTACAGAAGGAGGCAAATCTGAGTAGACTTAATCACCAATAAGGGAAGGATATGACCAATCTCTTCCACATCAAGATCAAGGTCAAGAATACCAATATAGATGCTATGTTCAACTCTGGTTCACATGATAATCTCATAGCGACAGATCTGGTCAACAATCTTATATTGGAGGTTCATGATCATCCTAGTTCTTATCCATTGGGTTGGGTGAAAATAAGGATGCATAGATAAAGGTAAAAAAATAATGTAAGATTAAATTTGCCATAAGTGTTGATTTTATTCATTAAATGGAATTGGATGTAGTACCCTTTGATGTATATGGGGTAGTGTTTGGAATCTCCTACATGTATACGAGGGATGAAATCTTCATGCAGATAGACAAACAATACTAACTGATCAAGGATGTAAAGTCCTACATCATTAACGCACATAAAAAAAAGTCAAATATATCATTGGTAAGTTCCAACCAAGCCAAGAAGTTTATTATTTATAGTAAGAAATATGTTTTTATTTTCTTAAGATAAAATCAATATGATGATGAGTCAATGAGAGTGAAGGCATCACCGGAGGGGTGTACTAAATAATAGAAACATTAGTTGGAGGAGTTTCTATAGGAATATAGAGGAGTGTTCAAGTAAATTAAAGGGATACCATCCAAGAGGTATGTGGAGCATGGAATACAGTTATTTCTAGACTCCCCATTGTATAATATTGGGTTGTATAGATAGTCTTTTCTAGAAGTGAATGAAGTGAAAAAGAAGGTGCAATATTTGTTGGAGTAGGGTGTGATTCAACTGAGTACCTCACCTTGTGTTTAACCCATCATAATTGTGCCCAAGAAGGATGAAAATTGGAGAATGTGTATTGATTAAAAGACATTGAACAAGAAGACACCAAAGAATCGATACCCTCTAGCAAGGATTGATGAATTATTGGACCAACTGTAGCATGCCAAGTAATTCACTAAGTTAGATTTCAAATCAATATATCACCAGGTATGAGTCAAAGAAGAAGATACCTAGAATAATGCATTCAAGACAAGGTAAGGTTTGTGTCAGTGGTTGGTTATGCCATTCAGTTTATGCAACACATCAACTACCTTTATGAGAGTAATGAATGATGTTTTACGCCATTATCTAGATTCATTTGTTATTGTTTATTTGAATGATATATTGGTTTATATTGCTACCTATGAGGAGAAAATATCACATCTTATGCAGGTGTTAGAGACTCCGAAAAAGCACCAGTTGTTTACCAATCTCAAGAAATGCGAGTTTTCTCAACAGTGTTTGGTGTATTTGGGGCATGCAATCGGTAGAGGGGATTTCAATATAGATCCCAAAAATATGGAGGCCATCATGAAATGGATATTTCCTACCAATTTCACCGAAGTTAGGAGTTTGTTTGGTGAAGCACAATACCTGTGGAGGTTCATAGCTTCATTTTTAGCGGTAGTTGCACCACTCCATGTTATAACAACCAATGGTAAGAGTTTCCAGTAGGGGGAGAATAAACATAAGGCCTTTGATGAGATGAAAATAAACATCAATGAAGAACCAATGCTTGCACTACCCAAATTGCAGAAGCCCTTTTAAGTGGAGATAGATGCAAGTGGGTATGCCATGGGAGAAGTACTGATGTAGGGAGGAATACCTATGTACTATAATTCTGAAATATTTCATGGGGTAGTCCTCAACTATCCTACCTACAATAAGGAGCTTTAAGCCTTGGTGAAATCTCTCAAAATGTGGAAGCACTATTTGATGGGAAAGGAGACCATCATACACACAGATCACCAACCATTGTATAGGCACAAAGTAAGATACAACAAACCAAACATTACAAGTAGATAGTGTTTTTAAAGGAATTTCATGTAGTCATCAAGTATAATAAGGGAAACACAAACAAGTTTGTAGACATGCTTTCACGACCACCCGCATCCAATATTACAACTTTGGGAACTACGATGCACATGGAGCCTTTTACCCATGACACACACAAAGAGGCATTTGCAAAAGATGAGGAATTCAAGGAGGTGTTTCAACAGCTACAAATCCAAACTCATATAAAAGAAGGTTAAAGAAAGGTTGGCTATCATTTCTAGAATGGTTTACTCTACAAGCTTGAAATTTTTTGTGTCCCTAAATATGAGAAACTGCAACTTATCAGAGAGGCTCACACCTCCAAGGTTGTTGGACATTTTGGCATTGGGAAGATATTTTCCAACTTACACATGTATGCGTATTGGTCCAGAATGCAAGAATATGTATCACAATATATTAGAGTATGTATACTTTGTTGTACCAACAATCATAATAACAAGAATCAAGGTTTATACCATCCCTTACCTGTACCTAGTCGATCTTGGGAAATAATTTCCATGGATTTTGTGGGAGGTTTACCAATCACGTGGAAGATACATGACTATTTATTTTTGGTAGTTGACAGGTTCAATAAAATGTACATTCTCATGCCTCGTAAAAAGATAATTAAGGGATAGGAAGAAGCAAACATGTTCCTTGAACAATTTTGGGTGCACTTTGGGATACTAAAGAGCATTATCTTAGATAGGGATATCTGATTTCTTAGTGTAGTATGGACTACATTGTGGGAGAATATGGACACTAATTTGAAGAGGTTTACAACATTCCATCCATAGATATATGGGCAGAAGAAAGTAGTCAAAAATAATTTGGTGTACTTTTGAGAGGTTACAATTAGAAACATCTGAATACTTGGGATGGAAATCTAATCTATATACATCACTCTTATAAAAAATAATTCAGCACTTCTATTGGTAAGTCACCTTTTGAAACTTTCTTTGGATATTTTACACCTTCACCCTTATATGTCATATAGGGACAACAAGGAGGAGTGAGGGAGGACCTCACAAGAGATGCATTAAAAGTAGATTTTTTTTTTATAAGATCAAAAAAATCTATTTGCAGGTATAAGAGGCAATGAAGAAGTCACAGGTAAATTACAAGGCTAGGCATGACCAACACATAATATAGAGAACATTTAGAGTGGGAGACAGAGTATGGTTACAACTAAATAAGGAAAGGCTACATGGTTTTTGGATGTATGGGATGACCCGGGTTCCTCCTTAGTTCTCCAACAAAACCCTTTTCACCATCGGTCCTTCTGGTAAACCAAAATGCTACACCGCACACAAAGTGCAAAAATCAGTCTAACTCGATATGGCTTATGGGTGACTACAATATGCATGTGTCTGAAATCATGGAAGGGATTGGGGATATTCTTTTTACATCCACTTCTACTTTAAGATGCATTCTACCATAGAATTCATGAGATCTATTATTCTATCCATTCATTCTGCATGATTATATTAGTGCGCATTGTAAATAAACTCTAACAAATGCATTCATTTATCCATTCATTCATTTCAAAGAACATAAAAGAAACAAAACACACATAGAGACACTATTTTACCATGGTTCACCCCCCCCGAGCTATGTCCACAAAGATAGTCTGCTTCTTATTATATTCTTCATAAAAAAGTCTTGCATTGCACACAATACATTATGGGTTTATGAATGGTGAGGCCGACCAAACTCGCACCAAGCTCCACAACTTGCAACCTGACCCTCAATTACATCTCAAAACTAAATCCATTCGATCCCTGCATCCCTCAACAAAATACAAACTTCGAATCGAAACTCAAAAGAATGCTCCAAAAATAAGTTCTTCACCATAAAAAAGGACACCTCAATCTACCTCACACATCTTCTATTTGTACTACAAAATGGATAAAAAAACCCTTACATTATGACTTAAAAACCCTAATTCTAAGTAGACTCCACTTGTACACTTTATAAATACCTTCCGCATGGTTGGTCTTTGATCCAACTGTTCCTTGCATTAATCTTCCTTCTTTCCTGGCGTGTTTCTTCCTTTTCCCTTCTGTCACATTGGTCTTCCTTCTTTTTTGGTGTGCACTACTTCCTTTGGTCCATTCTGCCTCAATTACTATGATTAAATCCCAAAATTTCCTTCTCCTACATGCCCCGAACACTAATCTATGGATCCCCTTGAGCCACTCAGGTTGTATGTTCCTCCTGCACTAATTTCTCCAATTCCCAAAAATTATTTGCTAGTTCATATCCCTTTATCTTCATTTGTGCATTCTTTTATGTGAGGGTCTCTATGACCTGCGCTGACACTATATCCTTCAGCACTTGTATTCTTTTTGAGTGTTCTTGTTCCATGATGTATTTCTCTATTTCCATCTCTTATATCATATTTTCCACTTTCTCTTGTAGGGGATCCAACTGAGTCTGTCTGATTTGTCGTTCCTCCTAGATTGTCTTTGCTTTTGCTTGCATGTTTTTCATCTCCTCCATGGTCCTCCATCTCTTTGAAATAGGAATTTTCTTCTACCTCTTGTTTATATCCTAGATGGATTCATTCAATTTTTCTTATTTTTGAACCATCTACTGTATCCTTTCATCTTCTTCCATGCTTGTCCACAGCTGCACAATCCTCTCGTAAAGTTTTGTTATTTCCTTGACTTCCAACATAATATGATATGGTTTTTTTGTGGCCTTCTGCTCCTTTCAGATATGACTTGTGGCGGGGTAGTTGGTGTCATTTTATCCACCAATTCTCTTATCTCTTTCTTGTACCCATCCATCGTCTATGCTATCTTCTCTATATTTTCCTTTGCACTAATTTTTCCTGCGAGCGCGTTGTCCATAATTGTTTGGAAGAATTCTTAAAGTCTATTCTCTAATCCATTTGTGCAAATTTTCTCCTCCTTATGTTTAATATGTGTTTACTTGAGGACTATCTCAAGCACCTCTTTTTCTTACTTGATTGTCTTTATATTTGTTGCATTTGTCCTCGCCCTAGATTGAACCTCTTGCACTACGATCATCTACAATTTATATAATTCTTTCGTTGGAATATTGGATAGCGCCACGTCCAACTATTCCACATCTTTCAAGGGCCACTACGTGGTTTCCTCATCTACTTGTAACATACTCTGACTTATCTGGAATGTCGCACTCCCCACTATTTTTGTCTAGACTGTATCCTTCTCTTCATGAATTGGCACCTGCTGCGTTGTGCTTATCTAATGTGTGATAGTGAGCTATAAGCTCGCCAAAAATTCTTTAACTTTTATACTCTTCATAAAGATTTCTTCTCTCTGAGATTCTGCAACATAGAGTGCTTCCTTTCCTTGGTCTTGGACCTTATCAGCTACTAACTGTGTATCATATTTTGTGGTTGTGAGCTCAGTGGGATTCTTTTGTTCCCTCGTATTCTTCCTCTGTTCTCCCATATTCATGGTGTATTTCCTCTTTTATGTATGCACAAGTTTTGTGACCTCTGGTACACTTCTAGTCCTTCTCTCCTGAGTTGAGATTCCATATTTTATATGTAATTCCCCATTTTTTCTTTATGCATTGTCAGTTCCGAGCACTGAGGCTCTTGGTACTATTTCCTTCTTCTTTGGTTTCTTTGTTGTTGTGATAGTACCTATAGTTTTGTTGTGCTCAACTGATTTTCTAGTATTTGCAACCTGTCTACTAGACTTCTTCCCTGTGGCAACTTCTTCCTGTTCTTTTCCATTTTCTCCTTTCTTCCCTACTACTGACACCTTCCATTGATCCAACAATTTTGCAAGTACCCACTGGAGTTCTTCTGTTGTAATGAAATACTTCATTTTGAGCCATGTCTTTTTAGGGTCTCTTCTTACTTGTATCCATGTGTTATGTATGGATGCCTTAAATTTGGCTATCTCCTCATGTTCCTTCACCACTTCAGGTGAGATTCTCCATGTATTTGTAATCTTTTCTTGCATATCTTGGATATACATGCCAAAAATACTTGCATTGTCCTTCCTTTGCTTGGCATCTGTGTTATGTCACAGGGTTTCATATCTCATTGTGCCACACCTTCCTGTTCTTCCACAAAACATTGAATACTTTGGTTTCTCCCATCCATCTAGGGATATCAAAATTAACAACTAGGAATAGTGGAACTTTGTTCCAACATCCTGCGAATCCCTCCAATCTTCTAAGAAAAGGTTGAGAAGATGTGATGCCCAACTCATAACTGTACCTTTTTCACACTGTGTAACTACTGCAACTAGGTCTGAAAGTGCCTCTTCTTTGAAAAATTTCCTCAATAGATTGCAGACCATCAATTTCGTCATAATTAAAGTAGCTAGCTCATTAATGTTTTGAATAATCATCCCCCCATTGCCTCTGTCCGTGGAAAATTTTTCTTTTACTTCTTATGCAATAGATTTTTCCTTCATTTTTTCATCGATCTATTTCTCTGGATTTACCCCATCGGTTGGTAATCCTGTCAACTTGGAAATTAGGTTGAAATCTATCATGACAAGTCTATCCATCCATAGAAATACTCCATGTATGCATGCTAAAAGTTATTTGACGCATGCATTGACATCTCTCCCCCTATCAAAATAATTAATTTCCAATATATTCATGATGTCAAAGTTGTAAAGTCCAATAATCCACTATTTGGTATCCATAATTGGGATTCCTTTCAAAGTTGACCCCCTGTTCTCCATATAAACCTCTTGTGCAAGCTCTAGGAACTTGGAGAATTTTGTCACATTGTGATAAGCACATATCAACTTGGGAACATATGCCAACATATATTCCACAATGACGATTGAGTCTAGGATGTGGGGCACTGACAAATCAATCCATGTTTGTGTGAGTATTGATGCCATTGTTTGCTATTTCCTCGACGACCCTGCTGCTATTTCTTCTAAGGTTTCTTCTTCCTACCTTTCCTCAGTCATGGAACGATCATCCTCACCCTCTGGGTTTTCATCTACTGTATGCATATCAAACTCTATTTTATCACTGTCATTTTCTTCCTGTTCTACCTCTGTGTGCGTCTTTCCTAGGGTTTCCTGCTAGGGTTCACTTCCATCCTAGGGTTTTGGCCTTGTGCTTCCTGGATGACTTATGCCACTTCTTTTGGTGGGTTTTCTTCTTTATTCTGCATCAGACTAATAGATTTATTCTCTGTAGTGGGAATTTCATCCACATCGACCACTCCAATTATTTCTTCTAGTGATATATTAGTGTTATGATTTCTTCACGCGAACTAGTTTGGTTGTTTGAACTTTAGCGGTGTCATTTTCTTAGCTTTAGGAACAATCTACTGTAGATCTTAGATGGGTTCTTCAAAATTTCACACTTACTCGCACTTTTTTTTCCCTGTCACTCTTTGCTCAAAATCACAAGTATTTTTCATTTTTCCGACTTTTCCCCCTTTTATAGACTCTGTCATTAATTCTATGACGTATCCTTTATTTTTAATTCACCAGTTTTCCACTTTTCTTGTCATTCTCTGTCTCATCGCACGATGTTTAATTTTCCTACACAAAGTATTATGAATTATGTCGCATCAATTTTTTGTCTGCTGTGTGCTATCATTCTCAACTATCTATCTACCACTTATTCTTATATCTACTTCATTTTGGATTTTTCTTCATTTTTCTAGTTTTCTCTTCCTTTTTCTTCTTTTAACTCCTAGTATTTACAATATGTACAAGTCTACTTTTGCGTTGTAGCTACTAAGGGTTAGTGGTTTGACTATCCCTATACAACTTCTATTGACTACCATTCACTAGTACTTGAAATTCCTTTCCTGCTAAGTCTTGTAGTTGCACAACACCTCTATCTATGACAAACTTTATCTGATATGGCACTAACTAATGCATTCTAGTCTTTCCTAGGTGCTACAAATATTTATTGTCATATAGGAGAACCAAGTATCCTTCCTTAAAATTATCCTTGATATGTCTATCATGCCATGCTTTACCCTTTGGTTTTTGTACCTCCTGATGGAAACCTACTATGATTCTTTCTTCTTCTAATTCCATAAGTTGAGCTAAGAATTCCTATGTTGCGCCTCTTTCTGCCATTTCTGTGATCATTGCAATGTGTAGACTTGGGATCAAATAATCTAAGGGAACTACTTCTTCATTTCCCTATACCAACCTAGAGGGTGTCTTCCCTGTTAAATTATTTCATGTAGTGCTATAAGACCATAGTAATTTTGGTACCTTCAAATCCCAATCATCTATGTTCACATTACAAATATTTTTCAAGGAATTCTTCAAAATCTTGTTGAAGACCTCCACTATTCCATTTTCATGAGGATGATAAGGAGTTCTCTTCTGATGATATATTTCAAATTCTTATAGAATTTCCTCAATTGTACTGTTAATGATGTTAAGCCCTAATATTGGCTCATTACCCCTTAATTGGGGCATATTATATTAGTAATTTTATTTTATTTATGTCGTCTTTAGGCCATTAGTTGTAATTATACCTTGTAGTCTCCTATATATACCAAGGAGACATTTTCATTTTGAATCATCTTGTACTTGAACATTTAAGTGGGGTAAAAGGAGGTTGCCC
>JZKD02S1646265.1:535277-550817 GCA_000966675.3 Picea glauca | reverse complement strand
TGAATAACAAATATTTATTTCATTTTCTCAATAAATATATATATAAGAATAAATACTATATTTATTTATTTTAACTTGAATGAATACATAATATCAATCTTTGAATTTCATCTTCATACAATTATGAGAGAGCCAACTCTCTATTACAAGACCCATCTTGTACTTCTCAGATCCAACTGAGAAATGAGGAATCCAATCCTCATAACAAGTCCCATCTTGTTGATCTCAGATCCAACTGAGATGTGAGGAATCGAATCCTCATACAAGACCCAAATTGTAAACAAGTATATAAATATATATACTTCAACAAATTTAACTACACATCTTCTCACCATTCCTTCTCGTTTATATAGTATTCCAACTCGTGTGAATTTGAATCATTGTTTCTTTTGATATTTGAACCATTGTACCTTTTCATTTAAAATAATAATATTAATCTTTAACTAATATCATTTTTCCTTTTTATTCTTTATTCATAATGCTCATGAATTAACTCTTTTTTAATCATGATTGTGTGTCGGTTCTTTTGACTTCATGAGTTGATCACAGACATGAATTGACTCATTATATCATTCTCATGCTTCTGCTGCATTCTCTGTTCACCAAAAAATCATATTTGATCTCTTATCGATTCTCTATATTATTTTTATGTTAAATATGTGTCAAAATAAGTCTGTATGAGGCGCTTCCTTCAAACCATTACATGTGACCGATAACGCAAAACCATAGGCTTATCAACTTTAGCGAAGTATTATCTTTTTCCTTTATATCTCTTATTCCATATGACCAATGACGGTGACTAGATGCTAGGCCAAATGAGCTATTGAGCTCTTATCAAAATCAACGGTCATGATTTAATCTCTCGATGAAATGGATGATTGTTGGGACTTCAGGAATTTTGTCCTTTCAAATATTTCAAATATGATTTCGCCGAACAGATCAGATGGTTCATGTTTATTTCACGGAAACAGATCAATGGTCAGAATTGATCCTTACGGTTATCCTTTCATTGCTTAATCCGACGGTCGGGACTTAATCAAGCATTGATATGGATGGCCACCATTTACTTCAGGACTTCGTCTATTCTACTTATGCTATCCTTCCACTATATTTTTATCAATGGTTGAGAATACACCGGAAGTATTCTTCAGATCAGACGACTCGTGTCCACTTTGAGACTTCAACATTCAGGGATTCAAGACTTACGACATTTGTTGGTGGTTAAACTCCCGAAGTAAAACTCCTAGAGTGACGTAACTTGCTTACGTCACTTGATGACATGGAACAAACCAAGTAGCTACCACGTGTCACTCACATTCGTGATTTACACGTACTTGAAATGTCGATTTCAACTTGACAGTTGTCATTATCTGACCGTGCCACGTGTCCTTGCTAGCATGGTTTGTCACATGTCCTTGCAGACATGGTATTTTGATGTGTTCTACAACATGTCCTTGCTAATGTCGTCTTTTGAAGTAGATCTCCCTGATCTAATGGTCAGAATATTATCCAAAATTTATCTCAGATCGACAGCTGAGAGTTACTTTGGATTTTCGGCTTTTGGGACTTCATATAATTTGATCTCTCGACTTTACAATACTTTCAAAGTGAGATTCCCCAAAGTGTAACTTTCTCACAAATTTTAACCCAAAACGAATGTTGTTCGTTGATCAAGGTTTTAGATCGACGACTTGATCTATCTGTGATACTGCTTAGCCTTGGATTAAATCCAACGAATCTTCTTCTAGCTTATCATGTCCTTCCACTAGAATGATCCAACGGTTTTCGGGTATTTGGATATTCAAATTCTTAACCCTTCTACATCTCTTATCCTATCCTTCCACTTAATGTGATCCGGCGGCTGACGAAAATTCGGGTAATGAAGATCTCATATCTCACCCCTTGCTTATCCTATCCTTCACTCCAAAAGTGATCCGACGGTTGACATAAATTTAGGTAAACGAAATCTCAAATATCATCCCTTGATTATCTTATCTTTCTACTTTAAAGTGATCCAATGGATGAGAAGACTCTCGAATATGATCAACAATCAAGGATGATTGTGGGGTCTTCAACTAACACGACTTTTAAGACTATCGCCGAGTTCCGCAAAGGAAACTGTTTGTTGGTAGTGGAACTGATTCAAACCATAGATCTATTGTTGAGTGACAATAGACGGTTGATGTGGATTGTTGAAACACAACTTGTGAGTGGTTTAATTTGTTACCCAAGCTCCGCAATTTATCCCTTCCGTTGATTTGGCGCTTGCGTATCCGAAAATCACTACTTAATCCGACTTAATATGGTCATTTGTTGGATCAAACATGGTCACCGATGTTTGAATTTATGAGATCTGACGATCTAGACCAATTGCAGGATTGGAACTAGCGAGCCGTTTAATTCTCCTTTCGCTCTCCGCAATCTATCCCTTCCATTGATCTGGCGTGCATATCCAACGATTACAACCTGATATGATCGTTGACTAATCCTCCAATAGTCCTTAAGCTTACAGTCACTCATATGACCAATGTTTGTTCTATGAGATGATCAACACCATCAATTTCTTGATCGGATGACTGCTGAGGCTTCTCACCTTTTCCTGTGCATCGATCGACTTCTCATTCTTTCCATCAATCCCGATGACATTTCTACAATGTGCTCTTCCTTTTGAGCTTTGATCTTTGGCATATTGTGATATTGTTTGACATTCTCATACTTTTCATACTTTCAATGCGCTTTTCCTTCTGAGCTTTTATCTCTGTGTATTGTTTGACATTCTCTGCTAACTGATATACTGTTGACGTCAATGACAATTTCATCTATGATGAATCAACAATGACAATTCATCATAACAACTTATCATCACATCATAATGACATTAAATGTTGACATCAATGAAAACATATCAATGAAAATATGTCCAACACATGGATGCTTAGAGTTGTACATGTGCAGGATGTGCATAATCATCTGATTTATGACCTTAGTCTAGCCATCAATTTGGGGGTGGAAAGTAGTGTATCTAGTGAGATTTGTGTCCAACAATGACCATAGACTTCACCAAATTGTGTTGAGGAACATGTTGTCCCTATCTGAGGTGATGGTTTGTGGTATCCCAAAATGGACACACACATGTTCGAAGAAGAGATTGGCAGTATCTTTTGTTGTGATGCTCTTCTTGAAGGCTATGATAATGGCCATCTTCGAAAACTGATCAATCACCACCAATACACAATCATTTTCGTTCTTGGTGGATAAAAGGCTAGATATGTAATCCATAGAGACAGATTCCCAAGGCCTCTTGGGAGTAGGAAGAGGGGTGTAGAGGCCTTTCTTCTTGATGGATGTATTGGAAATGGAACTTGTAGTGTAAGATATGATATACTTGCTGGCATTTTGTTGAAGTTTTGGTCAATAAAAATGTTTCTATAGAATGGCCACAATTTTCTTCATGCCAAAATGTCCTACCATCCTACTGTAGTGAGCCACCAAAATCATATTTTCACACTCACTTGTGGGAACCCAGAGGTGGCCCAGATGGCATAACATTCCATCCTAGAGGTGAAAATCAGTGACATTCATGCCTATACCCAAGACGCAAGAGATGATAGGTGGTGGTAAAGTTAGGGTCATGCTGATAAAGTTGGGGCCACTCAGATGCCTCATTCCCATAGGAATGGATCACTATGGTGAGTGGAGAAATGAGAGGGTAACTGAGGCAATCAACGACACAATTTGTGCTCCATATTTTATACTTAATGTTGATATGGAACTTATTTAGGTATGTGGACCACTTTTGATGGCAGTTATTTTTCAACCTCCCCTGTGTCTGTATGAACTGTAGAGGCTTGTGATCAGTGTGGATGATTTTCTCCTTTCTCAGAATGTAATGTTTCCATTGGCGACAGGCTTGCACAATGGAATACATTTATTTTTCATAGGTGGGGTATTTTTGGACAATATATGAGAATGTCTGACTATGGTATCTTACTAGATGACCGTGATGAGTGAGAAATGCACCTACAACATAGTCATAGGCATCAATCTCAATATATAATGACTGTTGCATATTGGCTAGGGAGAGTACTGGAGCCGAGCACAAGTGATTCTTTAGATCATCAAATTCTTGTTGTTTTTCCTTCCCCCATGCAAACTTTTCCTTGCCACCACCCTTGGTTACTTGGTTGAGGGCCCATGCAACATGGGAGAATCCCAACACGAACCTACAGTAGAAGTTGGAAAGTCCCAAGAGACTCTAAAGTTCGGTTAGTGTGGTTGGTTCTGTCTAGTCATGGATGACTTTCATATTAGCTATATCCACATGTACCACATGCTCATCAACAATGTATCCCAAGTATTAGACTCTGTTAATGCCAAAGGAGCATTTTTCCAAGTTGGCATATAGCGTTTTTTGCCGCAAAGTGCCCAAAACCTACTAAATATGATGCATGTGTTCCTCCCAAGTTCTATTGAAGATGACGATTTCATCTAGATATGCCACCACAAAAGAGTTGGTGAAGGGTCTTAATACATCATCCATCAATATCATGAAATTTGTTGGTGCATTTGTTAATCCAAAGGGCATGAATAGTCATTCTAGGAGACCTTATCTAGATTTGAATGTTGTCTTCCATACATCAGTTGGTTCGATGGGAACTTGGTGTTAGCCAAACTTTAGGTCAATCTTATCGAAGAACTTTTCCCCTCGAGTTGGTCAAGAAGGTCATCAAATTGAGGAATTGGGTACCGATTCCTCACTGTGATTTTTTTTAATGCTATGTAATCAATGAAAAGATTCCAGGTCATGTCTTTCTTCTGCACCAACACAATCAAGCTTTCACAAGGGGAGGAGATAGGTCATATGTGCCCCTTCTGAAGAAACTCTTGGATCTGGCACTTGATTTCATCATTTTCCATTAGCAAGCATCGATATACTGGTCCATTAGGTAGTGATGCATCATGGATTAGATCAATTGTATGCTTGAATTGGTAGTGTGTCAGTACCCCGATGGGTGAGGAGAAGATATCTCTATACTCTTCCACAATCCTTTCCACTTGCTTCTACTGCAAAGAGAGGCTCAATGTAAAGGTCATGGATGTGGCTGTGACATTCTTCTTACTGCGAGCATGGATCACAAAGAATATGAACTTCCTAATATGTGAAATGACCTTACTACATTTCTTAGTAGAGATTAAAGAAATAGCAGTAGGTGGCACTACCTCTGCTATCTTGGACAATTGTCTACCCAAAGTAATAATAAAACTGCAGGGTCTAGACTCGTACACAACATGTTGCTTCCACAAATATGGTTTTCCTAAAAGAACATCATAAACTTGAAGGGGAGCAATATCACAAAATACCTCATCTTTGAAGGGCTTGATGTTGTAGGGCAGACGCAACTATTGGCTAATACATAGATCTCTTCCTTGGCAAAGGAAACCAATGGTGTAGGGTTGTGGGTGCATTGTTATTGGAAGGTCCAACCAATTTATGACCTGTGTTGAGATCAGGTTCGTCTGAATTCCACTATAGAAAATGAAATGGAGTGGAGTCCCATTTACCCACATCTGTGAGTGAAAGAGGCGTTACCATTCCTCTGGTTCTTCTGGTTCGCTTGGCTGGACTTTGGTGGTAGCGACAATGGCATTGGGTTTGACATAGATGATTCACTTCCCACTTTTTGGACTTGATTTAGAGTCAGAATCTTCCTTTGAATCAAAATCTTTCAGCTCGACCACCAATGAATTCTTGGAGAGACTTTATTTGTTATTGTGCCAAGGGATTTTATGGTATTCACACCACTTTCCCGTGTTGTTATTTGACTTCTCATTACCCTTCTTGGGTTTTGGCTTGGACTGGTTGTCCCGAGAGAGCCCATATTTTATCTATCCCTTGTTTGGTGGGTTGGGACCACGTTTTCTTTGCTTCGGTTATGAGGAATATGTAGATCCAAAATCTCGCCTCTTCTACTTAAATTTATGTTCGATCTTGAAATCATATCTATAAGTCGCACCTAATGAAGTGATGTTCAGAAACTTTATTTCTGTTTGAATGTATTTGTGTAGAAAGCCATAGTATTTGAGCCCCAGATGTTGTTCAGAGTCTTTAATACTCAATTTGGTGCGCATAGTTTGGAAAATATTAGTGAAATGGTACTATCTGGTCACTTTCCTAATGTAGTGTGGTCCATCTTGGGTACTGGTCCTCGTAGCTTCCAACAAGAAGGTATTGTTCTTTAATTTCATCCCTGAAGGAACCATGGGTGGAGGTGACCAAAAATATTTCATATTCCTCTATGGCCCTTTGCTCAAAGTACGTATCCAACCAGTCCTTAACATGGGGGATGGCCTTGAGGAGTGAAAAAGTTATCTTTTCCCTATCGGAAAAATTGTGGATTGAAAAATACCCTTTGAGTAGATTCAACCATTTATCTACAACATCCACATCTATTAGTCCTTCAAATAATGGAATATCAAAATTTAATTTTAACTTGAAGGGGGTTGCGTGGCTTCTTGATGAATATGTGTCTCATGTGGGAGGGGGTTGCATGGCTGATTGATGAATATGTGTCTCTTGTGGGAAGTGGGTGAAGGATCTGTGCAAAGTTGTCCATCATCTCGTTCCTTTGTCGAAAAAGGGATTCCTCGAGGAACATTTAAAAAGGATCTCCTGCTCCATCATATTTCTTCATCTTCCCCATGATTTTTGGTCAGGTTCAATGTGGTCGATATTGTAAAGGATCGATTTGTTCGAGTCCCATCTTCTTGTACTGAGATCTTGTCAGGGACATGCACAAAGAAAAAAAAATGAAGAGTAGACCACTCTGATACCACTGATATATATTTATGAGCAGAATGAAATGACTAATAGATTGAATACCATAACATATAGGCACGAACAACAACAACAAATATCCAGTAAACAATAACTTCTATGGAATAGAGAAAATAAGTTGAAACTCTAAAACTGTAGAACTGAAACAATTTGCTCGAATGGTGGTAGTTATCTCTCAAAAGAGATGTGGATTCTATGCACATCCGTCTGAGAAGAATGATTATAGTGAGGCTCCAGAGGCATTTTTAACATTATTCATGAATTCTGAAACCCTAGACATAAAAAAAACTAACCCTAGGAGATGAAACACCAAAAGTTATGTGGGCCCCGATGGGTAAGTTGGTACCTCAACTTCCCAGGGTCGTAAATTTTTCATATGACCTTTGTTTTAGGCATGTGATATCCCATTGGAAAGGTATTTTCGAGAACTACAAATTATGCTATAAAACTCTAAATACATCTACATTTTGACTATGTCAAACAAAAAAAACCCAGATCTTGTTGGGGACATGCACAAAGAAAACCAAATGAAGAGAAAACCACTTGGATACCACTGATCCTAATTTATGAGTGGAATGAAATGACTAACATATTGAATTCCAGAACATAAAGGTACAAAGAACAACAAAATATATCTAGAGAACAATAACTTCTATTGAATAAAGAAAATAGGTTGAAACTGTAAAACTGTAGAATTGAAACAACTTGCTTGAATGGTGGTAGTTATCTCTTAGAAGAGATGTAGTTTCTATGCGCTTCCATTTGAGAAGAATGATTACAATGAGGATCTAGAGGAATTTTAAACATTACTCATGAATTCCAAATCCCTAGACATAAAAAAACCTTACCCTAGGAGATGAAATGCCAAAAGTTATGTGGGCCCTGATGGGTAAGTTGGTACCTCAACTTCCCAGGGTCGTAACTTTTTCATACAACCTTCATTCTAGGCATGCGATATCCCTTTGGAAAGATATTTTCGAGAAATACACATTGTTATATCAAAATCTAAATACATATACAGTTTGACCATGTCAAGCGAAAAAACATTGTTTAGGGCCCCAAAACGGCCCTTAAAGTACATAAAGATGTACTGATATGAAAAATTCCAAAATAATCCAATTGGAATAGGTGGTAGACCACCAATATCCGCTTGGATTCTATGTAGGGCTTTAGGATAGACCCGGAAGTGCCAAACCCACAATTACAAAGAAATGTCATCATTAGAGAGAAATGTGATGAACTAAAAACTATCAAGATGAGCCAGTTGGAATAGGTGGGTAGCCACCAATATCCACCTTGATCAGCACTGCAATCCTTTACTGGTGTTTCCTCAACCCATCTATTTAAGTATTTTGTTGCTTTAATAATATATCTTACTCTTGATCTTCTTGTTGGTGGATTAATTGGCCTTATAAAATCTACTTCCCACTTATCAAACACTTGTAAAGTTAATTGAGGTATCAATGGCATCTCATCCCTCTTGGATGGGTTCCCAACTCTTTGAAAAACAGAAAAATGATGGCAGTGTTTCTTTCAATCCTTGTGAACTCTTGGCCACCATAATCCTACGTGCAATACCTTTTGTGTGGTAGATTTTCCTGTGTAGTGTCCTCCATCAATCCCTTCATGTGCTTCTACTAAAATGATAGGCATTTCATGCTCCATAACACATCTCCTCAAAATTTTATCTTCACCAAGTTTGTATAAATGACCTACAATCAATTGATAATATGTAGTTTTGACCACCAAAATTTTATTCTATGTAGTAGTAAATTCTCTTGGTGCAAAGCCTGTAATCAAAAACTCAAAAGTGTCAGCAAAATACTTACCATATATCTATAATGAAAACAATTGTGCATTTGGAAAGTTGTCTTCCAAGTTACTGGGTTCTTCTCCATTATTTATCTTGAATAAGTGATATGGTCCTACATTCAATCTTCCAAGATTCACCACAACTTCAAATTCAAACTCTTCTAGCAAAAGTAGCCATCTGCATATACTTCCCCCCAACATTGGCTTATTGACGAAGTATCTGAGAGCACAATGATATGTAAACATATTGAAATGTTTCCCTAACAATTACTGTCTATATTTATACAAAGCATACACCATAGCTAATCCTTCTCTTTCAGTAGTATTATAGTTATGTTCTAAATATGATAACTTTATACTTGAAAATGTAACAGGGTTATCTATATCACCTTTTCTTGGTTGTGTCAATACTTCTCCTAATGCTATTGCAGATGCATCCACATTCACATGAAATTCTTTTGACCAATCTGGAAACACCAAAATTGGCGCAATCACCATCTTCTCCTTCAAGATATCCCAAATCTACTATCATTCATTATTCCACTAATACTTAGTGTCCTTCTTCAACAAATTCTCCATTGGTGTAGTAATTTGTGCATATCCTCTTATGAACTTCCTGTAATATCTTGTATGACCAATTTCACTCTTCAAATGGTGCACTGATTTCGGTGGTGGTAAGTTAACTATGACAACAATTTTAGAAGGATCAACCAACAGACCTTGATTACACACTACATGCCCTAGAAAAATACAAAAAGGTGCGTTGAAAATAAATTTCTTAATATTCAATGAGATTTGACATTGTCTACACCTGTCTAACATCAATCTCAATACTTCAATATGATCCTTCAGTAAACTAAACATTGTCCAATCATCCAAGTAAACTTCTGAAAAAATAACGAATAAGTCCTTAAAGGATACTACTACTACCCATGAAAAAATGGTTGGTGCATTCTTCAACCCAAATGGCATAGCTATATACTGAAATGATCCCCACTCTATAGTAAATTTAGTCTTATGTCTATCCTTTGGTACAATCCTTGTCTGGTGATATCCTGAAAATCCAACTGTAAAAGAATAAGATTCTTGCCCCCCTACATTTTCCAAAACTTCATCTGTAAATGGGGTAGGAAAAGGATCATGTAAGAAAGCATCATTAATTTTTACAAAATCTACACAAATCCTAATCGCTCCTTGCTTCTCTTCCTGCATCACCATAGGACGGATCCATTTTGATTCTTCCACAGGTTCATTGACACCAACTTCCAACATCTTGTCAATTTTTTCCTTCACTTTCTCTTTGTATATTGGATTCAATCTATAAGGTCTTTGTCTTATAGGTCTATCTTTGGGCTTCAAGGGGATATTCATATCTCCTAATTATCCTATTAATCCCTTCATTTATGAAAATGTCACTGGTAATAAGTCATTGTACTCGCACAGTAGTTATGTGATCCTTTCTATTGTTTGATTCTCTGAATAGTATGCAATGCTTGAAATCTTTTGTTTTTTTGCAGTTCCAATGTTTACCTTCTTGATCTTTAATGGTGCAACATAATATTCTGAAATTAGCTTTGGACCTTCTACTTCCCTCTCACCTTCCACTTCTAGGATTTGGATATTGCACGGGTTATCCTCATCTAGATCTTCTTCTTTTGCGACATGATAACAAGGTAATAGCTACATGACATCTATCTATGCCGGTTGTGATATGATGGTACTATTTCAAATTCTAGTTCTTTAAATATTCTATCTCTTACCACCTTCAGTGTCATATCTATCTTTGGACTCTCATGTTCAAAGGAAAATATAACTACAAAATTATGTTGTATCTCTTCCTAGTTTGCAGTTTCTATGCGATGTTCCTGTTTTGTGTACCAGCTCTTTGGAATGCCTTCTAATGTGTGAATAAAATGGTGTGGAAATTCTTCTGGTGGAACTAATCTCCATTCAACCATGCACCTCTTTACATGTTCTCTGAGTTGTCCAAAGCCATCATACTTCTCCAAAAAATTGTTCTCTCGATCTATGCCAAATATAAAGTGCAATAACCTATTTCACTAAAACCAGTTATTAATATTCTCCTTATGTGTACCCCACCAACATGAAGGTTTATCTTTCAAAGAAATATCTAATATTGACAATATCTGATTTTCTACTACTTCTAATTCAAATTTCATCAAAATATCTTCTAAGTCATTCATACCATAACAAGTAGGAGGCTCTCTTACCTCTGAACCAATCCATCTTAATGTGTGTGTCATTCTGACACATATTCTGGTGGATAATTCATGTAGTAGTTGTTGCCAGGTCTCTAGTCCTGTGTCAGAGTCTGAAGCACAAGAACATTTACTCCTCCAACTCAGAATTCCATCTGTAGTTGGGTTGATATAATCCTCTTTGTGTGTGGTAGTTCTATATAATTGATTCACATGTTTAGTGAGAATATTGTTTGTCGTATGTTCCACATACCTTCCTCCTTCTGAGGGATCCAATGATACAATAACTCTGTACTCTCCAGATTCAAATATCATATTCCTTGTCTTCGAATTCATAATAACCTGGTTATCAAAGGCCCAATCCAGACCGAAAAAGATGGATATGGAGAAGTATTATCTACTATGTCAATGACTTCAATGTATGGCATGATGCACACACCATATAGATCTACTAGAATCCCTTTCAATATTCCAATTGGCACCACTCTATGATAATTTTCTAGCTTCAAATAAATAGGTGAATAACCAAATTGAGGTTCCCCCATAGCTTCCCATGTGTTCTTTGGATGAACATTGACTTCAGACCCTAAGTCTAGTATGATATCCCCCATATTAAAATATCCAATGTTTTCACTCAACTTGAATTCTCTACTTGTTCTTCTCTTCTTCCTAACTAGATTCACTGTATTTACACCTTCTTCCCCAACATTGCATTTTTCTAACATATTTTTCAAAATTTGTAAAGAGATTCTATCATTCAACAACTTTAAAAAAGATTTCAAAAAGTTACTTAAGTTACTTACTTGCTCTGAAGGATGCTCTTTGTTGGTTTGATCAAATAATGGAGGCATGCCATACATTGGTATCTCATCTACTAGATTTGTTCCTAAAGTAGACACAATGTTTTCCTTCGAAATCTCATGCCTAGCCTGTTTGAATATCTCTTTCTCTTTGCATGCATCAAAATTTTGTTCAGGTGTTGTATTCTTCCTTACCCACTGGTGTATATATTGGTTATGGTTTGCTGCATCCTGTCCTGTCTTAGGTCCACCTCTAGTAACTATGTTTATCTTCTTCCCATCCTCTTCTCCATTTTCTACAACAATCCATTACACATTCTGATTGTTTTGGTTCCTCTTGTCATGTATCGTGGTCAATATTGTCGAATAGTCTTAATTTTCATGGTATGTTGCATGCAAATACATAAATGTCGTAGGTGGAAATGGAAAATATATGGCATAGTGCCCTAGTTTCTAATAGTTATGAAAAACTAATGGTCCTCAACCTCATCCAAAGCCTCTTCCTCCACGACCTCCTCCTATGAAGCCTCCTTTATTTCCCTCATTATCTGCACACGATGTATTATACTTTGGTCCTTGATTTTACTATGGTTGTGCATTATTATACTTCAGTGGTGTTGTGCACTACTATGCATTGTTATACTATGGTGGTGCTCCAAATTGTTGCACATTGTTGTACTATGGTTGTGGCTGAAACTGTTGCACAATATTATGTTTTGGTCCGTGCGCGTTGTTAAACTGCGGTTGTTGCAAAGGTTGTGTTTTCATTAACTAAACATGTACTTTATATGCATTTCATGTCCTCTCCTTCATTATCTCTAAGGTTTTGCAGTACTTGTCTTCATGTCCAACTGACTTTAAAAAATAAAAAAATGTGCTCTTCAGTACTCTCTGATACTTCGGCATCATAGGGAAATGATAATGATCATGCCCATGTGTTTTAAAACTCTCACACCATGGTCCTCCTGAAGATAAAGGGTTTGGAATACTCACTCCTATGTACTGCATAAATAATGGACATTCATTCTTATGATGACCTTCTGTCCTACACATTGTACACTAGACATCTTCTCTCTTTTCCTTACCTTTATTTTGATTTAACAGAAATGTAATGTTCTTTAGATATTGTCTCAACTCTTACAAATCTGGATCTGTATGCTTGTACTAATTTTCCTCTAACTGCAAGGCTTCTTGCACAGCCTCATCCTGACTTTGGAATTTTTTCTACCTCAAAGGATACTTCAAGTATGACAATAAAGAGTTAACAAACAAATGTCTATGCTTCATATCAATAATAGGGTACTTTAACTTACCTTTTAGTCTCTTGAACTTTTGGTCCACCTCCCAGACTGATTATCCTGGTTTCTGCTCAATCTCTATCATTTCACTCATGAATTGGTATTTTGAGCTTGGTTTCTAAAATTCATTTATTAGTTTCACTTCACCTTTGCTATAGTTGTAGGCACTCTCGTTGGATTATTTTCTTTGAGACCCATGTAGAAATCTAATGCACGGTGTCCGAATGTGATTTCCAATTCTGCAACCTTTGTATCTTCATCGGTAATCTTCTTTTCTACCCATATCTTCTCACAAATAAACAAATTCTTTTCTGGGTCATCTGACCCATCCCCTCAGAACCATGGTAACCTAATAGTCATATCTTGTCTTACAATTATGAATTTTTCTACACTACCACCTTCGTGTGGTGTATATAATTGATTGCTACTTACTAAACTCACACTTCTACTTGAGTTTCCACTGGACCCACGTCATGTAAAAATTATTCTACCTCTAATCACTAGCTGGTTAATCAATTTTTCTTCTTGAGATGTCTTAGTCGCACATGGGGTTGTGGGTTCCACACTAATTTGGATTTTGGAATGGAGATACTTCTTATGTGCTAGACCCATGACCTCTGGTTTTCCTCTCATATGAGAGAATATCCTCTGTACCTCTTACTCATTGTTTTCAAATCCCTTTGGCTTGATGAATTCCCTCTTCTTATTATTCATCTTATACTCTTAGGGTCGTCCGCTGTGCATCACACCTTCTTTCCTTATGATATCCCTGGTTTGTTCATCATCCATCATGATGGTGTCCATTGCTTCCTTCTTCTGGCTACTCTCTAGATCCTTCTCCATATCTCAGATCTTCCCCAATCCTTCCCCCAGCTCCCCCATGCGCGCAAAGTCATCTAGTTGTATGATTTCGTGGTCATCACACCTTTATCATATAATAAAATCTTGATCGACGTGTAAAGAGAACTAATGTACCTTCCTCTTGGTCCCTTCAAAAAATACTTCTCTACAACAATATATGATTTCGTTGTATCTACTGTGAATTCAATAATAAACCTTCTCGTAGTATTGTTTAACCAAAAATCCACTGCGAGTGTGAATTTATTATTAACCCTTTCTAGTCACGCAATTTTCTCAGCAGTCCACTCTAATGGCCTAATCTAATTAGTCAGATGGGTATATTTCAACCTCAATAACCACTCATTTAATAACTCTAGAAATTAACTAAAGTATTTTTCATGTAAGTCAGTAAACACATACCTATGTAGATAATGACACAGTGTATACCTGGAACCCGTATTATCTTTCTGCACAAACTCTAGTTGCTTTGTCTCCAACCATCCTTCAATCTCTTTCTTCATAGGATTTTGTCAACACCCTGTAATTTTCCCAAGGCCATGAAGGCAGTCATAGAGGCAACATCAAAACCACTTCGAGTCTTGGATCTAGCCCTCCAAGACTCAGAGAGGGATCTCTGTATCTGATATAACTTTGTTGGAAAGAAGATATTAGGCTAGTTATGAATAATATGGATTTGTTTATGGATTTGGTATGTTGGGGAGATCGAAAACTCGTATTTTCATTGATCCATGGGGTCTACCTTTCTGAAAATGGATCTATCTCAGATGTAAATATTGTCACCACAGGGTAGGATAGAAAGAATATTGAATCAAATTAAATTAAATGGAAGTGGAGGAGAGGAAAAGAAGGTAAAATCCATCAAGAAGAGGAGCAACTAAGAATTCCTATGCTAAACTTCGGACGGAAACATGCAGACCATTAAAAGACCAGAAACAAAGTGGAAAAAACAAGTTATGTTCATAATATTTCTTTCGATGATTGGATCACGGAAAAAATCAAATGGATTAACAGAGAAAGAAAATAGTTACTCAGAGAAAAACATCACCAGGGAGTCTAACACAAGAATCCTGCAACTACAATTTTTATTTCTAGAAAGTCATCAAGAAAATTACAATGTATCGCCTGTGGGGCATGAATCCTGAGCTCAATCATCAACCCCTCCACATTTTCCATATTACAATATATAAACCGACTCTCTCCAGGCTCAGGATGTCGAGTTCAACCGCCTCGGCTAAAAATAACAACAAATCCCAAAAAATCCTGAACTGTCCGCAATGAAAGACAAGCCAAATTTCTGCAAAAAAGGGGGTCTGAACAGACATCTGTTTCTCTTCAATTCTGACACCTGGGAAAAAAATTGAGGTTATTATATATGAGTATTTTTCGGAAAAAAACCTCTTTTTGTTTCTCCAAATTCACCTCCAACTCACTGTAACGGCTCCCGCACAATCGGGACTGTAACAGAAAGAACCAAAAATCTGAAAAATGAGGCTGAAAGATAGATTAGATTCTCCCATATGGTGGCACCTCTGAAAAAATTGAGAAAGGTTTTTTTTCTTTAGCCCGTTAAGGCGAAAACCTCTCTCGGTTTTTAAAAATTATCCTTATTTTTTGCGGAAACGCCTTCGGAAGTCGACTGGTCAAAAATGATGCGAAATTGGTTTTTTTAAGAAAAAGTGGTAATTTTGGACCCCCCCAAGGTGGTAAGAAGTTTT
>JZKD02S1646265.1:517481-529965 GCA_000966675.3 Picea glauca | reverse complement strand
TATTATATTTTATTAATATTATTGTTTTATAAAATATTTTTTAAATTTTATTAATAAAATTAAAACATACAAATTTCGATTACATATTTTATGTATTTTAATTTTTTTATTTTAACAATTTTATTATATTCGATTAATATTATTATTTTTTTCCTTGGATGGAGTGCCACGTTGAGCAAGTTGACCAAGTGGCAATGAGACAAGCAACGCCATAAATAATGGTCATCGTCTCCCATCCTCTCACCATTAAAGTTGGGAGGGCGTTCGCGCAGTCATACCCAGTTGATGAGTCCCCTCAAGCACATGAAGGGAACGACACACCAGAGCATTAAGCACTCAACTTTAATGGCCGCCACTGTCACAATCAACCTCACCCTTATCAATTGTTTGAAGGGTAATGCGATGCATTTGCAAATTCAATTTGCGGGGTGCTGGAGCAGGGATAATCTTTTCGTCAATTCCTCAGCCTTAGCTTAGCTCCTCCACATGCCAAGAGCACGAGGAAAGCCTCATAGAGGCGCGATGTGGTATGCCTATGACTCTCGCAGGAAGCAACATAAGGTCTTTGAGCGAGCATTGGCTCTTACATCTTCTCGAGCAACCAGGGAACATGGGAGACATAAAACGCCACCCATGGCATATGTGGAGGAGTTCGCTCCGGACAAATCCATCTAGAACTATCCAGAACACCTCATCTTCACCGTCTCGGACAATTGGAATCCCCCCATGGCTTTTGGAAACAAGACCAAGCTTCTAGATCCCGAAACCTCTCACAAACGCAAGGAAGAAGAATAGGCAGAGGACTTCACAATCTGCTACGTCCAGGAAGAAGTGCCAGGCAGCGGAGACGAAATGACAAACCCAACAAACGGGAGACAACAACCCAACAACACAGTCAGCCAGCAGGCCAGCTCAACAAAGCTATGGCAGAAAAGGAGGGAACCCATGCTCAAGGGCCAAATCCCCGCTTGACTGTTCAGGAGGAATGGGAGGACTAGTCTCCTTACAATAATCTGAGTTATCTCAAGATCCTCTTCGAAACTTGTAGTATGGTGGATGACCAAATCTTCAAAGCCATTCAAATCGTCCATCGCCTCGATATGATGTATGCAACACACTCCAGAGCATCCCCATGACTACAGTGCCCTACATGCATGCAAGCCTATGCGATTCCAGCAGGATGGTGTAAGAAGGATGATGATGGCGAGTCGCCTGGTCCAAAGGTTATGTGAATCTTTCTAATTTGCATTTTCTCTTAGTAGTGGAGTCTAGCTATGTTAGCAGTTAGGGTGTTAGAGACTGGAGTGAATACATTCTGGCTGTGCATCTTGGTTTCCTCCGGGCTGTGCATCAAATTTAAAGATAATTTATTTAAATAATTTTCAAAAATATTTTTTTGGTTTTATTTATTTGTATAATATAGTTGTTTGAGAAAAACATGTAACTCCTTTAATATTATCCCAATCATAATTGATCAGTATGAAATACCAAATTTTTTTTTAAATATGAAAAAATCTGTATTTATAAAATTAAGAAAATATATTAATTAATAAAAATTCAAAAATATTAAATAAAAATAAAAAATTTATATATACACTATTTTATTGTTACACATTAAAACCTTAAAATTGTATAAAAAAATTAATTCCAAAACCCTAACTTTTATAAACCTTTTTTCATACAAACTTGATAAAGATGGATAAATGGGCTTATATGTTTTAATTCACCAATATTCGGTGCTCATGGCTGACATTATCCACCTCCCATACGCTTGAAGGTAAGACCGGTCTTTATCATTTCAGTTGTCTTACTTGCGTTCAGAGAACTTAAATAAAGTCATATCCTTCTATGAACTTCAAGTTGCTCACGTCGCATTAAATTATCAAAATTATTATTGATTTTTAAATACGAGTCGATGACGTCTAAACGTGCGGACAAATTAGGTGCTGCACGAGAACACAAAGCTGTTCGGAGATTCTTCGGAGTCTTCGTCTAGATTTTAATATAATTAATCAGGTCTGGAACTCTGGTTTGGTGATGAAAAATAAGAACCCGGACCATTTTAGGTATGTTTATGGTTTGGTCATGAAAAATAAGAATCTCGACCATTTAAGGTACGTTTCTTCTTCGTGTTTTGGGTTTTGGAAAAATTTTAGTAGGTCTGGAACTCTGGTTTGGTGATGAAAATAAGAACCTAGACAACAACGTTTTAAATATGTTTTTTTTTGTTCTGGGTTTTGGTATCTTAAAATTATTATTATACAATATATTTGTTAAGAGCTCAACATGTCACTTGGGTGAGGATAATAACAATATTCCTCCCAATTATTGGAAATGTTGTTAGATTATTGTTATGTTAGATAAGAATACATAAAAACAAATTAATAATAATAAAAATAAAATAGGCTCAATTAAAAGAAAAAAATAACACCCACCATTACATATTACACATATACTACCTACTTACATGACAACATCTAAAATATTAATTCTTTCATGTTAAATGACAATTTTATCTCTTTATATATTTGATAAATCAGAATTTAAAATAAATCTATATTAACTATAGAAAAAGTCGTTTAATAGTTTTTTTAATATTTTTAATTATTATACACTTTCAATAAAAGTCATTTATTATTATAATAAACCTGAATTTATAACGATTATTAACGAAATAAAATCAATATAAATTTACCAAAGTATTGAGAGATCGAAAAATAAAACTAATATAAATTTATTAAAATATTCAAAGGAAATAAATTTGTTATTCAAAAGAATTATTAAAAAGGATTGACAAGTATAGAAAAGATCAATGTAATATATTTTATCAAATTTATTGAAATTGTAAAGTTTTTTTTGCCATATTCAGTACTATGGTATATATTAATACCTTTATATTTAATAAAGGAAACAACTTAAAAATTTAATCTCCTATGATTGATAGATTTAAATTTAAATAAATTTATTTTTTAAATATCACTATGTAACAACATATATGACCTATTAAACTTTATAGCACCTCAATATAACAATATTTCCCATTTCCCGATAAAACACAGAAAAATCTGACAGACATTACAATAAATAACAAAAATGTTATATATAAATCACGATTAATAATGGAAAACACGAGACCGAATTCCAAATATTTAACAGGAATATCGAAAAAATCATCCATAGGAATGGATATCCAGAGAATTCCAAATGCAAAAACTTCTCGCGTACCCTAAACAGAGCTCCGTGAAACGAGGTCACAACACGAAACATCCGTGGCTAGAACAATATTTATAACGGTAACAATAAGTATAGACAGCATTCACAAAATTCCTGTCTCTATTAATTTCTCGCAGCTACTTCGCTATTGCTTCAAGAATTAGTTATAGATATCTCAGTTCTAAGCAAGTCCTCGGCTTTTATAAGGTCCATTTAAAAAGAAAGAAACTCCGTTCTTCCTGCATAGCAAGATGTAGCGGATCCAGAGCAAGAACTATATATATCCGGACTTTCGCCATTAATTACAAGCATAGAACTGGGCCAGTTCCTCCAACGTAGAATCACTCTGAATCGCCTCTGGATCGGCATTCTCCAACATCCACACCATGTGCTCGAACAGAACCACCTCGCAGGCAACTGAGAAGCCATCTTTGAATCTCTCAACGATCAGTTCCGTTAACAATGGATGGTTCAGATACTCCGCACAGATGAAATATCGTCTCCTACACTTCCCAACATACATTGCCTTATATCCGTGAGGCGCTTCGCCCACTTTCTGATCATCTGCATGGACGAGACTCGATGGCCTGTTTTCCGCAAAATGGGGTGAAATAACTTCGTCCCAGTTCTCAACATTATCATGGAATGGATCAGAATAAGAACTGAGATTACTGTATGAACGCCCCAACCTCGGGAAGCTTTGCCACCTCTTGAGAATACTCTTGATCTTCTTCATCGTGCTTGGCTGCACCATCTTCAGAGAAAAAAAAACTCGCTTGGTTTGCAGGCGACAGCTCTTCTCTCCGAGGGAGGGGGAAATGCGAATAGAAAGAATGGGGCTCAATTGAAGCAGGTATGCGGTCTTTGGAAGAAAGCCTCCTTATATAGAATATAGCCGTAGATGAGAGAGGTCCTTATTCTAGAGAGAGACAAGGGATGAGTGCCGAGCCGTAGATGAGAGAAGTCCTTATTCTAGAGAGAATAAGAGAGAGTCGAGGGATGAGTGCCGAGCCGTAGATGAGAGAGGTCCTTATTCTAGAGAGAGACGAGGGATGAGTGCCGAGCCGTAGATGAGAGAGGTCCTTGTTCTAGAGAGATACGAGGGATAAGTGCCAAGCCGTAGATGAGAGAGGTTCTTATTCGAGAGAGACGACGGATGAGTGCCCAGCCTTGGCTGAGAGAAGCTTTTTTAAAGAGATTATTCGCTGTGATTTTCAATCTTGTATGATATAGAACCATGAGACAGAACCATGAGACAGGTCAATGGCATGTAGATAGAATATCCATGAGCTTGCTGCCAAGTTTGAAAGTGAGCGAGGTGATAATGCGTAGCCTGTAGAGGCATTGTATAAATATTTTGAGCATATGCAAATGTCCATAAACATTGCAGTTGCACAAGGGGGTTAGGTTAGGGTTAGGGTTAGTTTTTTTTTTTTCCATGTTATTAGTCAGTACAACAGGGTTATAGTTAGGTATTCTTTAGTCATGTTATTGGTTACAGGTTTAGGTTTAGTTAGAGATTTGACTGATAAAGTCTAAGGAGGTGTATATATATTAATATCTTATTTTTTTTGAATTTGAATTTATAATCTTGTTATTAGTCAGTTATGGTTAGTTATTCTTTCATCATGTTATTGGCTACAGGTTTAGGTTTAGATAGAGATTTCACTGATAAAATCTAAGGAAGTGTATATACATTAATACCTTATTTCCTTTGAATTTAAACCTATAGTCTTGTTATCAACCAGTACAAGAGGGTTATGGTTAGGTATTCTTTAGCCATGTTATTGGCTACAGGTTTAGGTACAGGTTTAGGTTTAGGTAGGGATTTGACTGATAAAATTAAAGGAGGTGTATATATATTAATACATTGTTTCTTTTGAATTTAAATCTATAATCTTCTAAAATGAAATATATATTCTTAATCATTAAAAACCACTATAATTATTTTTGTAATATATGTAATATGTAATTTTTAGATTTTGATAAAGTAAAATAGAAATTTCAATGAAGTAAAAAGAAGTAGCTTTCAGTTTTAAAAAGAATCAGTTTTTTTAATTTTTATAAAAAACTTTTTATATAATTAATATTATCTATAAAATATTATAAATTATTAAAAAAAATTGAAATAGAAAAAAATAATATTAATGTATTAAATGAATTAAAATCATATCATAATATCTAGTAAAGTAAGTATGTATTCTCTTTCTAATATTTTTTAGCTTATTATAATGAATTTGTTTATTTATTATACAAGATTTAATATTGTTTAGTTTATTATAACAAATATTATTTATTTATTTCTTATACTAAGTCTTTTCATATTTATGAAATAAAAAATTATAAAATTTATTTTTAACTTATTATAATGAATTTGTTTATTTATTATACAACATTTAATATTGTTTAGTTTATTATAACAAATATTATTTATTTATTTTTTATACTAAGTCTTTTCATATTTATGAAATAAAAAATTATTAAATTTACAATTGCTGTTGTCATTTACAAATTTTATTTTTCAAGTGTTTTAAAACAATTTTTTTTAATGTAATTTTTTATCTTATTTGTTGGCTAACTTAATAAGTTATGTAAACAATTTAAATATTTATGTTAAATTGAAAATATGTAATTATTCAAATATTTATGAATATTTATGTTGAATTGAAAACTTTTATCTTATTATATATAGATAACTAGAAGATTGAATAAGTAAGATTATTTTATTATTTATAGATAATTTAGAACATTGAATAAATAAGATGGAAAAAATGAAATAGACATAGTTTTAATTTCATTATTGTTTATTTATATAAAGAATGTTAATTAATGATAAAGAATGTAAAGACATTTTTTAAAAACATTTTAATATTTTAAATAAATTTTATAATTACATTGAAATTGAAATTAAAATTAATGCAAACAAACCAAAAAACACAATAATAGGAAATTGAAATAAAAATACTAAATGTAATGGTGACAAATTGTATATGTACTTTTAACCTTGAATTTTATAATTTTATTCTAATAATAATAGAACCCATAAAATTAATCTAATCATGTATAAACAAAACAAAAATATAAAACATATTCGATTCTATCATATAGTTTTCTAAAAAAAAATGTGTTTATTATGTCTATTTTTAACATACATATACTATGAGAACTAAAAGACAAGTAACATATAAAAGAATGTTTTCATGTGATATGTACGCATCTTATTGAGTTAATAAATTATTTTGCATGTGTTTTTTATTAATTTAATTCTAATTTTATATGGTTAAATTTATGGAGGATTAAATGATGGTAGAATTAATGTTAAAATTTTAATTCAATTTATATTATTTTATTTATTTTAAGAGTCTTTTTTATATTGTAGATTTAGAAGGATGATTGTAAATACTTTCAATGTGAATTTGAATATGGTATAATAATATTTATGGTATATATACCTTAATAACATATCTGTTTGGATTTGAACACATGAATTTTGAAGAGGAAACCCATGTTTTTAATCATTAAATTCCTTCAAGAACCACTCAAATTATATATGTATTCAATTATTTATGTAATATATAATTTCTATATTTTGATAAAATAAATAACAATTAATTTATTAAAGAAAATCAACTTCTTAGTTTTTATGAAAATTTTATTATATAATTGATACTACCTATTAATGATAATAGATTATTAAAAAGGGTCCCAGAGGTGTAGGACAATTGGTGATGGAGTGTGTTGTTAAGCCACTCCATGATGTTAAAGTCACCGGTTCGAAACCTGCGGGGACAAAAAATCCAACCATGTTAAGGGTTGGTGTTTCTCAAGCCACAGGTTAATCGCAGATCCTGCACAAATTAACAAAAAAAAAAAATAGATTATTAAAAAGGAAGAATAGAAGACAAAATTACAATATGGATGTATGTTGAATTGATAGCTTTAATTTTATTATTTATAAATCACTTACAATATTAGATCATGTAAATCACTTAAAATATTAGATAAAGTATGATGGAAGAGGTGGAATAAACATAATTTCACCTTTATTGTTATTTATTTATATAAAAGATGTTGTTAGTGGTAAAAAAAAATATATCTCCAAAAACATCTAAATGACTTAAATAAATTTCTTAATTACATTAAAATGAAAATTAATATTTAAACAAAAACTACAATAATAAAAAAACTAAGATAAAAATATAAATATTATATATAAGAGCTACAAATTGTATATGTTCTCTTTTTACAAGTGATTTTAGCTTTTATACTTTTAGCTTGTAATGTGTGAAAGGAATAAAAACAATAAAACCTAATTTATTAGATTATATAGTTTTCTATACTCAAAAAATGTGTTTAAATTGTGTCAATTTTTTCTTGACATATATGTATTTTTTTTTTAAATAGAAAAAGATCGCATATTAGAATTATAAGGATAAATTTACATCATAAGTCCATAATGAAAATTACATCTCCTATCCATAATCAAAACTTAATCTGCCAAAAAAAACACTAACTAAGGCATATAAACTTTAGAGAACAAAATCCTTGGTGTAATAGTCCTTATACAAAAACAAGATCTTTATTCAAAATCAAACCATATTTATACTAAAGGAAGTATTTCAAAAGGTTCTACATGAGCTCCCACTCCTTTTGCAAAATATAAAAAAACCTTCATTGTAAAGCATACTTTGAATGTTGATCGGTTTCCTTGTAGATATGTTGAATTTTCAAATTCTGAAAGAAGATTATTTTTAAAATAAAACTAGTTAACTATAAATTTTGAGTCTCCAACCATATGTAAGCAAGAAATTTGTGTGTAATATGCAAAAAGCAAGGTATTCTATAAGGCCAAAGTTCCCCCCTGTATTAGTTCCAATACAACCATTCATTTTTATACTGAAGACACCAAAAAATGTGCATTTTAAAATAGCACTTGCACCACATGTAACTCCTCCATTTTGAGAAGCACCATAAAAAAAACCAACAACGATATTCCCATCTAGCAAGGGAGGATGAACATTTTTTATCTCACCCATATCTTGTAGAAGTCAGTTACACATCATAGAAAGAGACAAATTTTGATCATAAAAAATAATCAGATTTCTATGTCTCCAAACTTCCCAATGATTTCTATGTCTCCAAACTTCCCAAGAAATGAAAGAAAGTATTTCCTTCCAATTTTCCATCTCCTTAATCCAAACATGGAAGCAATCACGAAGTTAACCACATCCCCAATCTCTCTGTAACTGATACAAATTTGAGATTTATCATTTCCTCCCCCTCTCCACACAAAACACATTTACTTGAACCAAAAAAACCCTTTTTTTTGACAAATTATCCCATATTAAAATTATATTTTCAATCAACAACTAGCTAAATAATTTAATTCTCATGACAACTACATACTATTACAACTAAAGAACAAGTTACACATAAAATAATGTTTTTATATCATATACATATATTATTGAGTTTAATAAATTACTTTGTTTTCCTAGAATGGGTATATGATTTTTATTAATTTAATTCTAATTTTATATGGTTAAATTTATGGAGGGTTAAATGATGGTGAAATTAGTGTTGAAATTTTAATTTAATTTATATTATTTTATCTATTTTGAAAATATTTTTTTAAGTTGGAGAATACTTATGAACACTTAAATTTTAAGAATCTTCAAATTTTACATGTTAGAAAATTATTGGCTAGTCATTTTTTTCTTTTAATTAAAAGACTTGGAGGAATGATTGGAGTTAATTTCATTTTGAATTTGAATATGGTGTAATAGTATTTATGGAATTTTATAAGACCATGTGTAATATAAGTTATAGCAGGAACAAAACAATTTTTTATTTTAAGATTTTGATATATGTCAAGAAAAATAATTTAAAAATACCAAATAATATTATTTTAAGAAGAATATTATATATTTGAAATGTGCATAATGGATCTATATCTTTTTTTCATAGATGAATGATGGATTTGAGTAGCCTATTTAAAAAAAATAAAATTGAAAAATAGAGATATTGAGAGGCATTTGAAAAAATGGAAGTTTTATTGTTTTTGTATCCTAAACCACCAAAATCATCATACCAAAACTAAATCCAAATTAACCAAGTTATTAAGCATGATGATGACATGCACATGTTATAGAATGAAAATGAGCTAACAATGTGCGAGCATTCTAGAATGTGTGCCTCTTATTTTTAACATAAAGAAAAAATGAATTGTTTTTTTTAATTCCATAACTTTCTACAATAACATTAGTGTTTTGATTTATTTAACTTCTTGGAAATATATTGAAGAGTTATAGATGTTTATATTAAAATATTTCTATGTTTTTATACAAATAATTGCTTATGTTTCATAAAAATATAAAATGAATGATACCTAAAATCACCACATAATTCGTCCAATATGGATATTTAACCTCCAATGATAATATGGGTTCTCTTAGAATTTTTTGCATATGTGGGATGTTTTATAGGGTCTTGACCATTGTAATAGGAGGAAAACATGGAATTATTCTCTAAATGAAGCTTTTAGGGCTTGTGGGCTATTAACAAGTCTCTAAACCACCACATGGACCCTTGAAAGGGAATATCCAACCTCAAACTAGAATAGGTTTACTCCTATAATGAATTGGGTGGTAGGAATGTGTCTCAAGTATTTTTCAATGGGTGTGGGAAAATAAGGTCTTCTGGCCTTAGAGGAAGAATCTAGAGATAAGTGGCCATCAATAATTCCACAAATAAAAAATCATGCCTTGTATAGAAGATAATTGTTCTTAGAGTGGGATATGGGTACCAATACGAGGTTTTGTGCACTAGGGATGGATATTGGACTATGGATGGATGAGAAGCTAATGAAATTATAACCTAAATCAATAATCTTTAGTTAATTGACCATGATCAAGGCCTCAAACCACAACATAGATCATTTAAAGTGGATATTTGGGATACAAGTGGGATATTAATGCGATCCTGAGTTTTTATGTAGTAGGGATGGGTATCAACTCTTTAACCATAGTAAAAGGAGGAAAATAGGGGCCTTACATCATAAATATATATATGGCTCAATTTTCCATGAACATAACCTTAAACTATGACAAAATCACTTCAAAGGTGATCTTGACCTTCCAAGTGGAATATGGGTGACAATATGAGGTCTTTCATGTTAGGGATGGGTCTTAAGGAATTGGCCACAATACCCATATCCCTTAAAAGGACCCAAGTCTATGTTGTGGCTAATTCCTTAAGAGACCCATCCCTACTATGTAATACTTCGTAATAATAATTATATTCCACTTGGAGGTAAAATATTTCCTTTAAAAGGCATATGTTGGGGCTTGAGGTCATTTTCATGGAAAATGAGCCTCAAATATCCATTTATGGTGTAAGAACCTCATTTATCTTCCTTGATTATGGTCAAAAGCCTAAAACCCATCCTTACTATGTAAAAACTATGGATCATGCTCATATCCCACTTGTATGTCAAAGATTCACTTTAAAAATGGTCTATGTCGCGGTTTGTAGCCTTAATCATAACCTGCTAACTCAATAATCTTATTTTAGGGCCCATTTTCCTTAATTCCTCCCCCAACTATCATTTGAGACCCTTCCCCACGACAAAATACAATATATTAGTTTCCACGTACCACTCTAAGGATAATGATCACCTATATAGGGATTACTTTTTTTGTTTGTTCCCTTATTCATGGTCGTTGGTCTCAAAAAGTTTCATCTAGGTTCTAAGGACCTTCTTTTCCTCCCATTCCCATTACCAAGGCCTTGAAACCTATTCCTACAATACAAGGCATTATAGAAGAAACCTATTCCACTTGAAGGTTGAATATCCCCTTTAGAGGGACCATTTGTTGGCTTGAAGCCTTGTCCAAATCCCATGAGCATTATAATGAGAGAATTATAATCTTCATTTGGATTATATTTTCCTTGTTTTCCTCCCCTTACATGGTCAAGTCATAAAAACCCATCCATCATATTGAAAACCTCCTAAAATAACCCATATTACCATTAGAGGTCAGATACCAACATTATAGGGACTATGTGGTGGTTTGAAGTATTGATCATGGCCTAAGCATTCATTTTCTATTATTTTTAAAATAATAAATTATTTATGTAGAAATATAATAATATCACACTACTACATATGTATGGAAAAATTGACATCATATTTTGACAGTACGAATAAAATCATCCGTACTATCGGAGTTTACTTTCATTTTTTTAAACAATCCCCGATGTTCATCGAATATCCAATGCTAGTGATTTTCGTCAGATATCCAATGGTTGACCAAGTCAATGATTATGAATTATTCGAAGGGTGAGAAGGTCAAGGATGTGTGTACCGATGTTTGAAGAAGTCAATATTTTTGTTCATTAAACAACATCTCTCTAGTCAACATTCATTTGACATAATTAAAAAAAATGAATTATTAAAGATGTTTGACATTGTTTCTATAATAGTGATGGTTTGTAGAGGTTATAACAGGTATTCTTAGGTTAAAATACACATTTGATTTTTTATTTTTTTAATTGCATTACAAATAGTTAAACTACCGAAGTTGATTTTTTAAGATAATCATCACTGAAAGTTTGGTAGGGGAAAAAAATCCACATAACATTCCTCCTGGAGGACAAGGATGAGACTTGAGATCTGCATTGGTTGAGGCTTTGTGTGATCTAATTTTTTTTTTCCTTGTAAAAAATGCATGGGGTATAATAGAAGGAGACTTTTAATAAAAACAACTAAAAAACATTATATTGAGTATGGACACCTTCAAGGCGGGCATGAATATCGTCCCTTGGTAATTTATTCTTGCTATCATTATTATCCTTCACTAATATTCTAAATTGGAAATGTAGTCATAATTATTTTTTCCTTCATCCAATTTGGTCTTAGAGCTTAATTAAAAAATCAGCATAGAGTTATTTTCATTGTTTTACTTGCATAGGGCTATGTTTGAGAAATATTTGTAGAGTTACTAATTCCTATTTTGATATTGGTACTTGAGAATTTTTTGTATAGTTTCTAATTCCTCTTTTTATATTTTTAATCGTTTCATTTTTAAAAGTTTTGAAGATTCATTCTAGTTCCCAATAACGTCGACATTTGTTTTTTAAATCACTAATGGAAAGTGGAAATTGTTAATGTTTTATGCTGATATTATAGTTCTTTGCATTTCATAAAGATAAGAGCATAATAACCACAAGATCACTAAGAAATACACATCCACAATGTACACAGCATTTA